>RJWM01042728.1:0-14181 GCA_004363535.1 Dasyprocta punctata
GAACTCAGGACCTTGCACTTGCCAGGCAGGCGCTGTGCCACTGAGCTATAGCCCCAGCGATGCTTCTCATTCTTTTGGGTCTATATCCAGGAATGGAGTTGCTGGATCATGTTGTAATTCTATTTTTAATTTTTGAAGAACTGTCATGTTTTGCAGAGCAGCTGTACCATTTTACATTCCCACCGAGAGAGCTTAAGGTTTCCAGTTTTTCCGCATTCTTGCCAACATTTATTGGTTTTTTTGTTTGTTCGTTTGTTTTACAGTGGCCATCCTAATGGGAGTGAGGTGGTATCTCATTGTAGTTTTGATCTGTATCTTTAATCATTAGTGACGTTGAACATCTGTAATATACTTATTTACTGTTTGTAGGTCTTCTTTAGAGAAATGCCCACGGCTATCTTTTGCCCATTTTTAATAGTTTTGCTTGGTTATTTTTTGTTTCTTTGTTGTTTTTAGGAGTTCCGCATATTGATTCCTTATCAATAAACATGATTTATAAATATTTTCACCATTTCACATGTTCCCTTTTTGCTGTTTATATTACACAAAATATAAAATTGTACGCAAAAATTGTACATTTTTATGAAGTCCAGTTTGTCTGTTTTTTTCTTTTGTTGCCTCTACCCTCGGTGTCATAGCCAAGAAATCACTGTCAAATTCAATGTCAAGTTTCTCTAGCTAAACCAGTCGTGGTGATGGCATGCCCGTAATTCCAGCACTCTGGGAGGCTAAGGCAGGAAGATGGCAAATTTAAACCCAGCCTGGATTACTTAGTGAGACTCTGTATGAAAATCAAAAATTGAAAAAGGTTGGGGATGGAGCTGAGTAGGAAGGGCCAGTGTCTAATCCCCAGTGCTGTGGCAAAAGTAAACGAAAAGCAAACAGCTGTGCCTGCAGCCTGCAGCACTCTGTTAAAGCAGAGCGGTGGAAGTGGACGTCCTTATCTTGTTCCCGATCTTAGGGGAAAGCTCTCAGCCTGTCACTGTGATGTTTGCCATGGGTGTACATGTATGACTTATTCTGTTGAGTCTGTTGAATGTTTTGGTCATGAAAGGCTGTTGACTTTTGTCAGATGCCTTTTCTGCGTTAATGGAGATGATCACATTTCCCCCCCTTCCTTCTGTGGATGTGATCTATACCATTTATTGATTTTTGCATGGCCACTACCCTTTGACATGAAGTAGTACAGATAATCTTTCAAGGTCCTGTTTTCCCTGTGTATTAAGTGCTTTTGATGTTCTGGCTACCATGGGAATCATTTGCAGTCTGTTAGCCCATCAAATTCCTAACTCTGACCTGTTAGATGGAACTGTGATTTCCACACTTCTGCTTAACTGGTGACTGTCCTGAGGCTTATGGGGTAAGAAAGCCCAGTCTCTTACCCACAGTGTTTTACCACATGTCTGTCTGTCCATCCATCCATCCACCCATCCACCTAGCCATCCACCTAGCCATCCATCCATCGGTCCATCTATCAATCCATCCATCCATTCATCCACCCACTTGTCCATCCATCCAACCAACCCATCCTCCCATCCATCCACCCACTCATCCATCCAGCCATCCATCCCTGCAGCCAACTGTAACCTACTTCCTCCTTTCCACCACTCAGGTTCTTCCATCAATCCATTCTGTGTCCAGCTCCACACCTCCTACCCTGACTTCTGTCCATGTTACAGAGGGCAGCAGCCATACTGGGAGATGAGTTTCTGTAAGAGCCCACCTCAAGTCCCAACAAAATGGTGCTACACTGTCTGGGTATCCTGACTCATTACCTGTGTTTGTGCCCCCTACCCCCATAGAAAGGCCATCTTTGCAGGTGGCATGGGGCTTTCATCAGCAGCTGTCCCTTCACCTGGAACCAGGCAGGCAGCCTATCCCATCCGTAGCCAGTAGCTGACTGACTGCATAACAGTTAGCAAACTCACTGTCCCACAGTCTGGATCATGACTCAGACCCAGGACAACTTTGCTATCCTTGCTACACTGTCAAATTCTTAACCACCTGCCTCAGCCAGGGCCGAGGCAAGGTGGAGCCCTCAGCCCTCCTTTCTGAAGGTCTTGTTGATACACAGACAGAGCAGGTAGTGAGACGGGGCAGCTGACCATGTGGGCTCTGCTCAGATTCACAGACTCGGCAAGACTAGAGCAAGACTCTTCATAGCTGTGAGCCGCCATCTGACAAGGTCTAGTGATAATTCAACAAGACGTTTAGAGTCGCCCATTTCTTCTCTGATCTCCACCAACCTAGTTCTGCCTCCTCACTATTCATTTAACTGATTCTTTTGTAGATCCATTTGCACTCCATTGTTCTTCTTTCTATCATCCATGCATTTATCCCTCCCTCCCCCACTGGTCATTCACCCAACCAGCCAGCATCCATCCATCCATCCACCCATTCATGGACCGTCAATCCATCCATCTATGTATTCATTCATTCATCTATCCATCCATCCTTCCCTCCATCAGTCATCCATTCATCCATCCATTCATCACTCATCCATCCATCCATCCACCTATCCATTCATCCATCATCCATCCCCCCACCCTACCCTCCCCTTCATTCATTGTGCATCCCTCCCGTTCATACATCTGTCCATCATCTATCCATCTACCCATCTCTCATTCTTCCCTCTTTCCTTTCTTCCCTTCCTCCATCTACCTACCCACTCATTATCCATCTATCCATAACCTAGTTCCTCTTTTCCACCACTCAGGTTCTCCAACAGATCCATTTTGTACCCAGTTGTTGCCCACTTTCCTAGCAACTATCCTGATTCAGGGTTTGAGGCCCACAAAGGGAGAAGGACACCATTTCTATCGTTAAGTGACTGATAGTCTGGTAGGTGCAAAAAGTCACATGACCAAGAAATATACCACTACACATGCAAATTGCTAGGGGAACCCAGAGAACAATGATATATCATGCCTGTTGGGGGCCTGGGAAGTTTTCTCAGAAGGGATGTTGAAGATATTTTGTTTTGTTTAGTTGAGATAAGGTCTTGTTATGTAGACCAGGCTGGCCTTGAACTTACTCTGTAGCCCCGGCTGGCCTCAAACTCACAGTGATCCTCCTGCCTCAGCCTCCCAAGTGGTGAAATGATAGGTGTGCTGCCGTACCTGAGCAAGGAAATATTTTGAAGGATGAGCAGAAGTTTGCCCATGTGAAGCTCAGAGTTAGGAAAGAGGGAAGAATTCCAGGCAGAGTGAAGGATTGTGAGGGTGGGCTGAGCATGTTGGGGAAGGGGTGAGGCCAGGTGAGTTCACTCTGACCGTGCAGTCTGCACAGAGCGAGGACCTGAGACGGGCCTGGAGTGCAGGGAGGATCAGAAGATAAAACATCTTGCGTACAGGCTGAGGGGGGCCAGGCAACCTGCGGCCACAGAGGCAGACCCAACGCCAACAGCAGGGACGGCGGGCTGCGGGGAGCAGAGGCTGCAGGCTGCAGACCGGCCCGGCAGTGCTGAGGCTGAGGCGGGCAGCGGCGGGAAGGAGGGATGAGGATGGAGGATCAGGGATGATCTGGGAGAAGGAACCGAAAGAAAATAGAGATGGCCCGTGGTGTGGGCGTCTGTTTCCCAGGTGTTACAGCAGGCTGCGTGTACATGGTGTTTTGCACTATTTGTGTGTGGTGTGTTCACGCGTGCATGCACGTGTGTGTGCACGTGTATGTGCTCTACTTTAATTAAAAATTTAAAACTGGAGTTGGAGACATCAGAGCCAATACTCAAGAGTCTCGTCTGGGCTTCCTCCAGGACACTGGAGTGGCCCCCAGATTTTTCTTACAAATCGAGTGATCAGCCAGCCCTTCGCTTAGAAGACAGAAGAAGAGCGGGAAGGCCAGCTGGCTGGAGGCAGACTGCTCAGTGGGCAGACCCTGCCAGTTCTCATCACGTTCACAGCATTCATTAAGTGGATTCTAAGGCATGACTTAAAAAAAAAATACTTTTTCCTACCTTGGAAACCAGGCTGCGCCCTACAAAAGTGGCGTCACCATTAGTGAAATAAACTGGTGGTGTTAGACGGCACAATTGTGATCTGCAAAGAGTGGGGCCTGAGAGCGATAGTACCGAGAGCTGGGCTCTTGCTGCGTCCTGTGAGTGCTTTGCAGTGACCCTTTTGTCATCCTAGGAGCTACCAGGATCCGTGGCCTGCTTTCCAGAGTTGGCAGGTCCCTTGTTCTAGGTCACAGAGGCTCTGGGGTGGGAAGGGCAGGATTTAGGGTTTCAACCTGTACCAGCTCAAGCCTTGGGAGAGTGGCTCCTGCCCTTGGCTGTTCCTTCCCAAAACCTATGACAGACAGGTCAAGGGCGCCGTCACCACTGACCCCCTACTACCTTTGCACACCGCTCCTTGTCACCCAACATCTACCTCCACTCTGGGCCTTAAATCCAGGATTCCTTTCTCTGGCCTGAAACCATCTGCAGCCGCTGCCCTCCTTTAGGGGCAGCAGGACCTAGGTTGGGGTCTCAGGGGACACATGGAGACATTTTCCCAAGCCTAGCCATTCCCCCAGCACAATGCAGGTTTGCTTAATGGGAATCGGGGTTAATGCGGGTTCTGTCTTTCCGGGCAGCCTGGTAATAAAGGGGTCTCCTTGCACACTGCAGGAGGGCAGGCTTCCCTCCAAGGCTGGAGAGAGCTCGAGGAGGCTCTGAGTGCCAGCGCTGGAAAGTAATTTTGTTAGTGACAGACCCTGCCCACCTTCTTGACACACACAGCCTGCCGCTCCTGCCCGGCGTGGCTGCAGCCTTTAATTTCGTTAATGTGTGACATTCACCCAGGCTGCCTGGCTGACGGGTATGCTTGACATTAATACATGTTCCGCGCGCTCCCTGGAGCTCATGAAAGCTCATTATCACTTCTGAGCCAGGGAAGGCAGTGCCGGGACCCAGGGAGGCCCCAGGCTTTGGAGCTGGGACATTTGCCCCAGCCACAGAGCAAATGTCTGCCTTTGTGCAAAGTCACTGTGTAGCCAGATCCCTGGGTTCAAATTCAGAACTCAGACCAAAGGCTCCGTCTGCCCCATACTTTGCTGTGAGTCCAGCCTGCATTTGGGGAAGGCGGGCACCAGCATCTTCACAAAGGCAGACGTGCAGATGTGGGCGTCCTGGCATCATGGCAGCAGTCACCAGAAGTGGAAATGCTCCAGTGGGACCAGATTTGGCCCATGGGCTACCATGCAGCCAGGAAAAAGACTCAAGAAGACCGATACATTCTCATGCTCACAGTGGCCGCGTTTTCACTGACTATCGACGTGTCAGATGTGGAAGATCTTCTGTGTGTGGGGTCACCAATGCCAGGAGACCTTGCAGTTTGCCATCGGCCTCTTCCACTGCACCAGGCTGGCTTCTGTGGCCTGAGTTCCAGTCCTGGCTCGGACCCCTTTTGTCAGTGTGGCCTTGAGGGAGGTATTTGCCATGTGAACGCCCTCCTGGTCCTCATCTCTAGAGTGGAGACTTTTCTCTTGTTATCGCCTGAGGCAGTGGAAACAGATCCAGGTCCCCTCTGCTTGGCCTTGTCACCGAGGGTGGCCCTGGGGACCTTGGCCCCATCTTCCCTCCCCTGTGGCTGTACACTTTGCTTGTTCTGTTTCCGCTGTGCATGAAGGGGCCAGGCCGTAGGATGGGCTCAGGCCTCAGCTGGTGGGTGTGCTGTCGGGACGTGGTGACGCTGATCCTTCTCATCTGACTTGGGGACCTGAGTTGTCCTCACCCCCAGACCTGTCGTGCACAGATCTTGCAGTCACTGGTCTGCCCAAAGAGCCTGCATTCATTCTGCGGTGATTAAGTCTTTTTTCCCACTGTCACAATTGCTCGGAAGCCTTTCTTCAGCCCTGGGAGACCTGTGTTCCCACATTGAGGTGATCGAATTCTAGCTAGAAGCAGAAGAGATGCTGTTCAGTCTTCTCATGAGCATGCGCGGGGACATCAGGGATGCTGTGTGGACTGAGCTCATTGAGAGGACCAGACGGACGCCCTGACCTGTCACAGGCTCTGGGGCCACCGTGTTGGGAACCTCGGTGCTGGCCGTGCAGCTGTGGGTCCCTGCCTGGTTTCCGTACTTGCAGAGATGGGGCGAGGGGACCTCAGGGATTGGGAGCCACACGTATCCACATGGCACACAGACCTTTGCCTTTCTCTCTTCTCTTTCTAGAGTTGATCTGGAAGCAACCAGCAGAAGACCCCAAGGAGACTTGGTCACCTGTGGGCCGGAAGAGAAAGACACCGACTGGCAGAGGTATGTTTCACCAACGTGGAGGGCGGCATCTGCGCTCTTTAAACAGGGTAGTCCGCTCTTCTCCTTCTCCCCCCGCTCCAGACCAGCACTGCTGCCTGAGATCTCAGTGCATGAAACAGTGAAACGGTGCAGGCATCTGGGCATGAGGCGCACACCTATAATCCTAGTACTCAGGAGGCTGAGGCAGGAGGATCATCATGAGTTCAAGGCCAGCCTGGACTACATTGTGAGTTTGAGGCCAGCCTGAACGTCATAGGAAGACTCTGTCTCAAAAAAAAAAAAAAAAGGGAGACTGCTTCCCCACACCCCCCCCGTTTGGGACTGTAGGAAGAAATATCGTCCCTGGGTGACTGTTGCCTCTGTCCCCAGAGCTGCCCTGTGGATCAGGTATAAACCCACAAGGACTCGGGTCAGCCTCCACGTTCCTGATGGAGCGGAAATGGAAGTCCCGCCTGGGTTGCCTGGGACCCCAGGGCTGGGTGTGAGGTGGGCAGCCTCTTGGAAGATTCCAGAGACCGAGCCAGGATGTCTGACCCTGGCCAGCTTCCGCCACCAGCCTTATGGCTCCTTTGCCTCCATGGGCCATGTCTCCTTCCCCTTCCCCTTCCCCTTCCCCTTCCCCTTCCCCTTTCCCTTTCTTTCTTTCTTTCTTTCTTTCTTTCTTTCTTTCTTTCTCTCTCTCTCTCTCTCTCTCTCTCTCTCTCTCTCTCTCTTTCTTTCTTTCTCTTTCTTTCTTTCTTTCTTTCTTTCTTTTTTTTTAATGAGACAAGGTCTTGTTATGTACCCCAGGTTGTCCTTGAACTCACGGCCATTCTCCTGCCTCAGCCTCCGCCCGGATTACAGGTGTGTGCCACCAGGAGCCTCATTTTGCAGTCTGTGTAATGAGGGATCTGTGGTGGGAACCTTTTAACAACCCTGAGATGTTGGTGCTGTTATCTCTCCAGTTTAGAGAAGAAGAAAGGGGTTCTCAGAGAAGTTGAGTGACTTGTTCAGAGTCACACAGCACTGAGGACAATAGCTAGGGTTTGAAGCCACTGCCTGAACCATGCTACAGTTCCCTTGTCTTTTGCTTACTTAGCTATGTGACTTGAAGCTCAAGGCTAAAAATAATAAATCAGCCAAAGTGCCTATGTCAGATTCCATTTCCTGAAACAGCATAAAAATGGTTTGTTTCTTTGTTCTAGAATTTTTTTTTAAAAAACATTGAGTTTTTCACAAAAATCTCTATGGATTTTGGTTTTCCAATTTCTAAAATGCATGTAACCTGTTATAGTGGCGCCTGCCCGTCATTCCAGCATTTGGGAGGCTGAGGCAGGAGGGTCACTGCGAGTTTGAGACCAGCCTGGGCTACAAAGTGAATTCAAGGCCAGTTTGGAATACAGAACAAGACCTTGTCTCAAAAAAACAATAATAAAGCAATATTAAATAAAAATAAAACGGGAGTGTAATATCTACTCATGGGCTGCTTGGGGGAGTGCACAGACTGGGGCCCCTCACCAGAGCCACTGTGTCCTATACTGTCCCCTCAGACCCTGACAGTCACGAGACGCTGGCCTTAATCCTCACCATAAACATGGGGCCTATCGCACAGGAAGCAGGTGCTGCCTGGTGTTCTCAGCAGGCACTAAGGCAGAGAGGTGGAAAGTGTCCCTTCCTGTCCCCTCCCTGGCCCCAGGTGGCTTCTCCCAGTGCGAAAGCCTCTTCCCAGTGTTCCTAGTTTCCCCCATGGAAGCAGCCTGAGGGGCGGGGCTGGCCCCTCTCATTAACCTGGAGACAGGAAAATGGGATTTGAACCCTCACCCTCGGTGATCTTATCGGTGAAATGGGCACAAAGTCCGCATCTCACCTGGCGGCTGCAAGGGCAAAGTGACCCCAAGGGAAGTCCCAGTTTGCCATGAACCATGGCACCCCTCCCTTTGCGCTGGGTGGCCTCCCAAGGTCACCTCTGCAGAGGTCCAGGCTCCGGGGATGTGAGAGCTGGTGTTTGTAACCAAATAGTGTGGTTACCCTGGAGACGCATCCTCTTCCTGTGCCCAAAAGCCAGGAGTGGGGTCTGGCTTGTGTCAGTGATATGTTCTGACATCCATCCTGGGGCTAAGGGGCCTCTCTGGGTGTGAACAGCCTTCCCCATGCCACGGGGCTCCTGCACCAAGAACAGTGCTCCCTGCAGCCCCCCCAGCCCCCTCTACAACTAGAGAGGCATCTCTGCCACCATGGCATCCTTTGAATACAGAGCGATGCCCACATTGCTGTGGTAGCCCTCTCCCCAAATCCCCCAGCCCGCCTGCACAACGTTCAAGGTGCAGGCAGGAAGAGTTCTGTGTTTTTATCTCCCCAGCCAGCCCCCTGCAGCGGGCTGAGTGAGAAAAGGCAGGTTTTACAAAGTGTCTCATGATCTGACAGCAGGAACCAGGTGACAGGAGGACGGGGTGGACAGTGGCCTGTCTGCTCCAGTGGAACCTGTTCCCACGCTCCTGTTATCTATTATTTTTCCTTTTTTGGCCATGTTTTTTGGTGTCCTACTTAATAGTTCATTGACAAATCCAAGGTCGAGAAGATTTACTTACCCCCATGCTTGCTTCGAAGGGTGCTAGAATTTTAGCTTCTGTATGTAGGTTTTTGCTCCCTTGTGAGTTAAATTTTGTGTATGATGTGAGGTAGGGATCTGACCTCATGTGATTTAGTGGAATTATCTGCCGCTGCACCCTTTGTTAAAGGTACTTTGCTTTCTCTGTTGAACACTCTCAATACTCTTGTTGGGAATTGATTGCTTGTGGATGTCTGGGTTTATTTCTGGCTTCTCCACTCTATTCCCTTGGTCTGTATTTTGATCCTTAGGCCAGGACTGTATTCTTTTGGTGACCGTGTTTCTGGGTTTAACTTTTTGAGGGAGCTGCTATATTTTAAAGCCCCGCAGATAGTTTTAAGGAACAACCAAGGCTGGGCACTGTTGGTTTCCAGAGGGAGGGGATGTACCGTTATCGGGGTGACCATGGGGAGGCTGCTGGGGTGAGAGGTGCTGTCCTGGGGTGGGGAGGCTTGGGTGACGTTGAGGGAGGAATCCCATTCTTAGTAATCCAGAGGCCTCAGGGATGCTGGAGGAGGAGGCAGGAGCTGGTGGCCCAGGTGAACTCCGGGCACCTGCTCACCCCCAGCGTGATTTGGAGGAAGACATGGATCCCAGCCACAGCTCTGCCCACTCTGCAGCCTTGGCCACGTCTCTCGGGCAGTCTGAGCAGCTCTGGCCTCTGCTAGGTGGAGCAGAATTCTCTAGCTGCTCATGCCAAGGCTTGGGCACCAGCCCACAGTCAGAGAGGCCCATGCTGGAGGGGCTGAAAGGCAACTGAATGGACAGCGCAGTCTCCCCCCGGAGGTCTTGCCAGGTGAGCTGTGGCTTCAGCTCCTTGCCTTCCCTGGTGTTTGGGGTCTCCGGGGCTTCCCAGCTACATGTCGGCAAGGTAGAAAAGAACCCACTCCCGCAGTCTACACCACCTCTCCCACCCTTTGTGTACACGTCCCATAGCAGGGGTGGAGTGCAGAGCCGTGGTGTCAGCCTAGCTCCGGGCTTCCTCCTTGCTCTGTGCCTGGGACATGTGTGCTGGGGACAGGATGGCAGGTGCTCAGCGCCCCAGTTTCCTGCTCACTCAGCCCAGTGCAGGCTCCGGCCAGCGCTGTGTCCACCTGTGAATTCCAGCGGCCCGTGGCCCTTTCCGGCCCTTCCAGGTTTTCCACCTCCAGCCTTTTCCTCCTTTTCAAATTCAGCCTTAGGGGTTCACACCGGCCCACACAGATGTGCTCCCTTTTCCCGGGAGAGTCCCGAGGTCCCCCGGGTTTGGCGTGGGAACCAGGCTGGCAGATCCCCCACTGTGTGTGTGTATGGGGGGCTGAGTGACTATCCTTGACCTCTTGGAGACATCAGTCTTCGTTTGCTCATTTCAGGGAAGAGCTTGGCTTTTTTGCTCATGCAGCAGAAAGTACCCTTTGGGGCTTTGTGATTGTTTTTAATAATGATGCAAATGCGTATTAGGAATCACATAGGAGGACTTGCAAACAGCCAGCTGTGGCGGGGAGGAGGGAGGGAGGAACTGGAAATCCTTTCCCGGTGCCACGGCTGCGTCAGAGACGGGAAGTAGCTCGACATAGCAGGGACGGCCTGGTATCTGCGCTCCTGCCTCTCTGTCGAGTTAGAAGGGTTTTCTAATGGGAAAGTCAGCGCGGGCTGGGGCGCTGCGGGGCTGGGCTGCGGCGCTGCGGGGCTGGGCTGGCTGTCCTAGCGGGTTGGGGTTCAGCCCCGAGCTGCTGCTGGAAGGGTGACTCAGGGTGCCTATGTTTTGCGCTTGCAAAGGTGGCCCCGTCTGGGATGACAGAAAGGCACCGGGAGATCCAGGAAGGAAAAGAGCTCTGCACCCTGAAGCTTGCTTTCTGGAGAATTTCTAGGGTCTGAGCAACTCCGAGGGGAAGTAGAGTAGCCACACTCCGCGCCTTACGCACCGCCACACCCTGACCCAGCGGGGCGCACTCGTGTCCTCAGTGCGCCTGCGCTGAAGATCCCCCCTAACCCCGCCCCCTGCTGCTGCGGTCTGCACCCTGGGCTTCTCTTTGGGCAGTCTGTGTGCTTTGACAGATGTGTATGGACATGTGCGCGCCTTCGGGTGTCATTCGCCGTAGCGCCACTCTAAACCCTCCGTGCTCGTTTCGCCTTCACCCCTGGCAGCCACTGATCTTACTGCTGCCATCGCTCAGCTTTATAGAAGGCCACACCGCTGGAGGTGTACGGGAGGGGGCTCTCTGGTTTGGGTTCTTCCGCTTAGTCATCTGCATTTCCATCTACTCTGCACCTTTTCATAACTTTACAGCTCCTTTCTTTTTCTTGTTTTCTTTTCTTTTCTTTTCTTTTTTTTTTTAAATGGTGTCTGGCTATGTAGTTCAGGCTGGCCTTGAGTTCACTGTGTAACCCAAGCTGGTCTCAGAGTGGCAGTGACCCGCCTGCCTCAGCCTTCCAAGGGCTGGAATTGCAGATGTCTGCCACCACGCACAGCTCCTTCTTCTCCCTCCCTCCCTTCCTTCCTCCTTTTGTTCCTTCCTTTTACTTTTCATTGTAGCAAAATGTACAGAAAGTCAAGTATCCTGTGTTCACAGCCATTTTTAAGTATCTAGCTAAGAACTTGAGTACTAAGTACATTCACATGTGGTGCATCCAGCTCCCCTCACCCCGAGAACTCTCTCCCATCTTGCAGAGCTGAAAATTTCTCCCCATTAAACAGTGACTCTCCATTCCCCTCCATCTGGCCCCTTGGCGAGCACCCCACTTCTCATCTAGGATTCTGAGTTCTCTAACTGCTTCATAGAAGTGGGACTAGACATTCTTTATCTTTTTTGTTTTGTTTTATTTTGGTGCCAGGAAGCGAACTCACAACCTCCGTGCTTGCCAGGCAGGCACTTAGGCTAGGGAGCTAAAGCACCAGCACATCCTTTATCTTTTTTTGGCAGGCTATTTCACTTAGCAAGAGGGAAATGCTGAAGAAGGTCCTCAGGTTTGTCTGTGCTATAATCTTCCAGAGTCTCTTTCCTTTTTAAGACCAAATAATAGTCCATTGCATGGGCCACTTCTTTTGTGTGTGTGTGTGTGTGTTTGTTTTCCCTTGTGGTGCTGGGATGGAACTTGGGGCTCTGCACTTGCTAGGCAAATGGCAGTCACTGAGCCAGCCTCACCACAGCCCCAATACTGTGAATGTTTAAATGAAAATAAATAAATAAATAGAGGACACACAGATGGGATGTGAATCCTCAAAATACTTCTCCTTGTTTTGAGCACACCTATCCCATTGTTCTTGGCCTTGTGGCTTTTTTTTTTTTTTTTTTTTTTTTGGTGGCACTGGGGATCAATTCAACCTCACGCCTGTCAGGCAGGCACTTAAGCCAATGAGCCAAACTCCCAGCCCTAGTTTTTTGAGGCAAGGTCACATTATGTAGCTCAGGCCAGCCTTGCGCTCACGTTGTAGCCCAAGCCAGCCCTGAACTCCCAACGCTCCTCCTACCTCAGCCTCCGAGTAGTGGGATTAAAGGTGTGCGCCACCACATCTGGCTTTGGCCAAGTGTCTTTACTGTAATAAGCTTTTTATTTAATTTGCACATTGACTATGTTTTTCCAAACCCGCCTTTACACACGTGTGTGTGTGTATGTGTGTGCGCGCGCGCGCGTGTGCACACTCGAGTGTCAGTGCTGTGGACCGGGGCGGCTGAGAGCACAGGTTCTCGTCTGAGGGCAGGAGAGTCACAGTGTCTGGCCCCGCAGGTCGGGCGAAGTCTGCTATCACTCAGCATCATAGTCCATTTAGGGCTGTGGCAGTGACGTACCTGGGACTGCCCCATTAAAGAGCAGGGATTATTTTCCCTCTGTGTTGGAGGCCGGGAAGGCTGGATTTGGGTGCAGTTGCAGGGGCCACATCTCCCTGAGGGGAGCGACACTGTGCCCTCACGTGACAGAGGCCAGAGACAGAATGAAACCTCTTTGATACCTCTTTGGTAATTGGTGTACTTACTGTGGTCCTGGGGCATGAACTCAGTGCATTAGTACTGAGCTATGCCCCAGCCCTAATTGATTCATATATATTCATATTCATATGTATGTATTTTTTGAGGCAAGATCTTGCTAAGCTAGCTAGGTTGGCCTTGCACTGGAGAGTCTCCTGCCTCAGCGTCCTGAGTATATCATGTATTTTAAACTTGTTGTTTAAGCACAGGAATATCTGGCATCATAGGAGTTGGGGAAGAAATGCATGCAAAGGGAACTCACAGGATTCTGGATCCTTGCTTTTGAAATGAACACCCATCACCAAATCTGCAGGGTTTGGGGCCGGTGGGAATACATGGGTGTTCCCGAATTCACATCCATGCAAATGCCCTGATTGTGGAGGCCAAGTCAAAGCAGACGCACTCAGCCACAGCTTGCCAGCCTGTGATTAAAACGCACCAGGGACTGGGGAGATCTCGTAGCACTCAGATTACCCGAAGGTCTTGTAGAGCAGAGCGTTTTACCACTGGCTGTTAGCTTTGTTTAGAGATGTCCCGCGGGTGCTGCTGTCTCTGGACTGCCGGCCTCGCAGCCCCTCCCCTGGCTGGCCAAGAGGGAGGTGTTTCCCAGGGGCTCCTGGCTGCAGGGTGAAGATGGAACAAGGGCAAAGCGGAGGAGAGGTCTGTGCAGAGTGACAGGTAGTTCTGGTTGTGCTGCACGAGGCAGGACAGAGCCTGGCGTCCTGTGCGGACCCTGGTGGCGGTCCCTCTTGAGAGCCATTGGGTCGCGTCTGCTGTAGGCACTGAAGCTGGGTCCTCCGAGTTCCCCCTGCAGAGCTGGTCCCACCTGCTCCGCGGCACCCCTGCCCTCTCGCCCACCCTCTCTCCTTTGCCCTTTCCCTTTCAGCCTTGCCGTCTGTGCAGGCAGCTGTTCTAATTAAAAACATTATAAATACTGGGAGATAAGGATCCAGGGGTTTTGTGTTTTATTTCTACCTAGATTCCCTGGAGAGTCTTTGCAGTAGGAAAAGTCCCTCTAGAAGTGACTTTCCTCCCTGACTTCAAAGCTGAGGTTTCTTGGAAGCTCAACATCTGTTTAAACCGAACTTGAACCATGGGGCAGAGGTAGAGCCGCAGGACCGGGCTGTGGAGTGGGATTTCTGTCCCTGGGGCACCTGGGGCCGGTCCCGTGTCCTGTCCCGCAGTGCCAGGGCTGGGTGATGGCTCTCGGTAAATGCAGAGGTGCAGGTCAGAGGCCAGGCTTTGTGTCATCTGCTGTCTTAAGTGGCATCCAGGCCCCTGACCTCCGAGGCCTCCCACCCAGGGGAAGCGAGGAGGACAACAGGATTGGCTGCCCCCACCGGGGGTCTTGGTGACCCTCAGAAGCCGCTCTCCAGCTGGGCATTTACCAGCTTGCTGTTTGCACCCT
>RJWM01042729.1:0-14185 GCA_004363535.1 Dasyprocta punctata
AACACTGGGCTATGAATGGCTGAGGCAGAGGTGTGTGGGTCTCACGATGAGGCCTGTGTGTAAAATCCATTAGTTTTTATCTGGAGAGTGTCAACGAGGTTGGTGGGTTGGGAAAGAAGCAGTTAAGTGTCTTGTGTGAAATAAAATTGTCAGGGCAATGGGGTGAGTGGACAGTAACTGACTGTTTTAAAGTGAACTCCTTGGCCTCCTGTGTTAGTGTGGCTGCTGAGCCAAGTGCTCAAAGGCAGGGAGGCCACCTCTGTGTTATGTCATCTTGTTGTTTTGAGAGGTAGGCTACTGCTGGGAAGGAAGGGTGTGTGTGTGTGTGTGTGTGTGTGTGTGTGTTAAAGCCCCTACAGCATTAGGATCTTGAGAGGTAGAAAGCTTGGGTTGGGTCAGGGTGAGGGCCTTTGAAAGGCCTCTTTTAATTTAGAAAATGAGGAGTGTATAGGAGTGGCGGGGTTGAGAGGCTCTGATTGAGAACCTTTGGATGTCTTATAGAGGGGTCTGGCTAGTGTAGCAAAGTTAGGAATCCAGAGATGAAAGAAGTTTTTTAAACCTAGAAAAGATAAAACTTGCTGTTTTGTAGTCAGCACCTGGGGTTCAAGGAGACAGGCTTTGTGGTTTGGGGGTATAGAACAAGTGGTGGGGGACAGGGTGAGACCCAGGTTATTTAACCTTTTGTGAAGCAGTTTGGGTTTTAGTAGGGGACACCCTTTTTGTGATTTGGGAGCAAGTTGAGAAGGGTAGCCATATGCTGTATAGTTAGAGCATAGGATGGAGAACAGAGGAAATTATCTGTATATTGGAGAAGAGTGCTAGGTTTAAGATTGAGAGCTGTGAGGTCAGCAGCAAGGGCTTGGCTGAAGAACCGTGGACTGTCCCTGAAGCCTTGAGGCAGGACTGTCTAGGGGAGCTGTGTAGATTGGAGAGTGTCTGGATTTGTCCATGGAAAGGCAAAGAGGTCTTGGCAATTGGGGGTGTAAGGGAATAGTGAAAAATGCATCTTTAAGGTCTAACACAGGAAAGTGAAATGTACACGGAAGAATATGAGACAATATAATGTAAAGGTTTGGCACCACCGGGTGAACTGGCGTTACCACACTGTTAATACTCTGGGATCTTGGACTGGGCTATAGGAGCTGTTGGATTTGAGGACAGGGAGAATAGGGGTGTCATAAGGCAAGCGAGTGACTTTTAGACACCCATTTGTTAACAAGCGGCAGATTATAGATTTGAGCCCCCATTGATATTTAGGGGCTACTGGGTATTGGGGAACAGAAAGGAAGACTGAGGGGTGTTTGAGGCGAATTAGCAGCAGAGTAACAGGTGGCACGAATGGGATTGGAGGTGTCCCAGACTGTAGGGTCCACAAGGGAGGAGAGAAGGGGAGGGGGCGGTACGTGACGGTTGGGATTGGAGTATGAGAGCCATGGGGAGAGAGAGAGAATGTAAGAAAAATTAAGTTTTTCAAAGTGGATTTTTATCAAAAAGGGTGCAGGACAGGCTGGGATAATAAGACAGTTGTGTGTGAAGAAAAGGGTTTGGAATCTGCAGGGAACAGGTCCTGTCTGGGGAGGTCGTGTACGTTGGCCATCAACTCTCACAGCAGAGACTGCAGACTGGGAACATCGGCCTGAAAACTCAGGAAGGACACTATGGGCGGCCGCCATGTCAACAAGGGAAGAGAGGATTTTACCTGAGATGTCCAGCAAGACCAGGGCTCTGAGAGAGGCACCTTGGTGCAGGCCGTGGGTCCTGAGCCCCGTCAATCTTCTTCAGTGGCGATGCTGAGCAGGTCAGCTGGTGATGAGTCCCAGGCGGCAGCGTCCTGTCCTGTGGGGGCGGGGAAGGTGATGACTCACCCGCTCTCTGGCGGACAGGGCAGTCGCATTTCCAGTGGCCCTCTTGGTTGCAGATGGGACCAGTTCCCAGTCGTGGCCGCAGGTCAGGGCAGGCTCGTGTCCAGTGTCCTTCTTCTGCCGCACTCGAAGCATGGTGGGGAGGGGCTCGGGTTTTTAGATTTACTTCCCTCCAGCCTGTGTTTTATCTGGAGCCCCGAGTGCCCCTGCTGCAGCTGCAGCTGCTGTGGCCAGAAATTGGCCTTGGAATTTGAGCCTGGAATGCAACCTTTTTAAGGTAGCCCTGAAATGTTGTTTTTTCTCTGTTATCGAAGACACGGAAAGTCATATCCAGGAGGTCTCCCTGGAGGGATTGAGGACAAAAGTCTGACTTTTTAAATTTAGTTTGAATATGTGGTGTTGTTTGGGAAATAAGATCAGAATTTGATATATTGTTGAGGGGACAGAATGGAAGTATGAATAATATAAAGATCTTTGTAAGCTGGGCGTGGTGGCGCACGCCTTTACTCCCAGCACTCGGAGGCTGAGGTAGGAGGAGGGTTGTGAGTTCGAGGCCGGCTTGGGCTACAACGCGAGTGCAAGGCCGGCCTGAGCTACATAGTGCGACCCTGCCTCAAAAAACCAGGGCCGGGAGTTTGGCTCAGTGGCTTAAGCACCTGCCCTGGCAGGTGTGAGGTTGTGAGTTCGATCCCCGGTGCCACCAAAAAAAAAAAAAAAGATCTTTGTAGATGGGATCAAATAGTGAATTTAAGCTTTTTGATATGATTGTATGGGTCAGCAGCTAAGGACGTTACATGCTGGAAGGTATGTGAGACATTGGAGAGGGAAAAGGGACATGAACGTGCATTGTATCTTGGTATGTGTCACCTCACAAGGGGGAAGGAAAGGTCGGGGTGAGGATCATGTAACAGCCGGTTGGGGTAGGGATAACAAGGCAGCGAGTGGGCGGGGTTGTCAGATGGCAGCAAGTGTGAAGGGCCGCAAGATGGTGGCGAGAGGGAGCAGTGAGAGCCAGAGTAGAGGAGGAGGAAGGGAAGGGGCCGGGAGGGGAGGAGAAGTAACGAAGGAGTACTGGGGGAGGTAGGTGATGGCGGCAAAGATGGCAGCAGAGGAGAACAAAGGGAGCTTAGTGGGTATGGGGGAGGCGAGAGTAGAAGGGATGTTGTCCCTAAGGTCAGCGGGATTGTCAGGTAAGGGTTCAGGCAGTGTGCAGCAGGCCAGAAGTATTTGGGCTGCTCTACATGCCTGAATGAGGGAGGGGCATGGCCTGAGAGCCACAAAGGCCTGAGAAGATAAGGAACCTGACCACCTGCCCATCTGCTGGTAAGGTAGCAAAGTTGTGTAAATCAGAGGAAGGCGGCTGTTACCACGCTTAAGCCATCTAGTAGTAAACTAATTTGTAACCCACGCGGTGCCTCTGAGACAACGAGCAAGCTGTAGGGATCAGAGGTTAGGGAGTGAGCAGTCTCAACAGGCACCCAAGTGGAGTGTGTTTTGCAGGGTGAGAAGTAACTTTGCTCACTGTGATCGAATTGGAGGTGAGCCAAAGGGCTAAGGCCCGAGTCACACTCCCAGAAGGAGTCGTCACCCCTGCAAGGAGTGTGAGAGAGATCGATCCCCAGCGCCTATGTCCAGCAGTCATCACTGGTGGGACAAGGGGGGCCCAAAGGGCGAGAATGTGGTCCAGGAGAGTGTGTGTGTGGCAGGGTATCCTGACGCAGGCCTGCGATATGAGACAGGTACCCTGAGTGAGAGTAGGAGTCGGCTCACCTGTGAGAACCTGAGGAGATGAGGCAAGGCTGGTGTTGGCTGGATGCTGGCTGATGGCAGATGCAGGAATCCTCCAGAAGGGAAAGGAGAAACAATGAGAGAAAGAGAAAGAGAGAGGCCCGTAGGGCGGGGGGAGCTCAAACTGGGGAATACGCCCCCCAGGAGCAACAGCCCCCATCCACTTCAGTCACAGCACCATTTGATTGACTATTTGGGGTCTCTCAATCTAAAGTGGTGCAGACAAAATGAAAGAGAGAGAAATAAGGAGGAGGCCTTTAATTCGAGGGCATGGGAGAGCTTTAGGGGCCCAGTGGTGTAGAAACACTCAACAAGAACAAAGGAGTGTAGTTACTTTTATCAGTTTTGGCTGAGGGAGGAGTTTGGGAGGTGGCAAAATGACATATTAACACCTGATTTGAAGGAGCACCTGCCTGTGTAAAACAGGAGACAGAAAGATTTACTGGGGTCTGGGGGTGGAAGCCTGGGGAGTTGTGGAGTCTTGGGATGGGAGAGGACTCGGCGCACGCGCAAAAGGGAGTGGGAGGTTTATCTCTGGAATGAGAAGGAGAACACGGAGGTTACTCTTGGAGAGCTAAGTTGTTTCTCTGGGTCCAGTACCAAATTGGGGAGATGTCATGTTACAGATAGCTAAGCCCCAGGCTAGCAGAACCTATCAGTTTTGAAATTTGAGGAGACAAGAGAAAGAATTTAGGTAGATTAGCCATTACAAAGACCTTCCTGTTCAAACAGAAAATCCAGGGCTGGACATGCAGCTCAGGGGCATAAGTGCTTGCCTGGAAGACCTAAGGTCTTGGGCTCAATTCCTTGTATGAAAAATAAATAAATACATACATACATAAAGAGAGGATCCACCATGAAAGAGTTGCATAGGAAGCTGCAGTTCTGGATGGCAGGGTTTACTCTGAGCGCAAACCAGTGCGCTGTCCTCTCGGATACTCAACTTTTTTATATTCAGATCCTTCATCACTTTTGTAAAATGAATGAAGAGAAAGATGACAAGGAATTCTGACACCACGTATTTGCAGGACCCACTTTCTAAATGCTGGTTAATATAGTTTTGAAAGGTGGTAGGGAATCATGAAAATGCAAGTGAAACAGAGAAACCAGTGCAGGAAACACTCATAGGTGTGCGGTCTGCAGCGTTCACTCAAGCAGCATCTGCTGCACAGAGCTGGGGCTTCCTTAGAGAGCGCATCGGATCATATTTTCTATTCTTTAATGAAGTCCTAAACTCCTGGATTATCTTCTTTGTTTTTCTCATGGTTGAGTCAAAATAGCCAGCACAGAAATTAAAAGGAGGAAAGGTTTATTTAGTTCATGGTTTTTAGTGGTTTCAGTCCATAATAAGCTGGCTCCAAGGCAGGGTAGCTTGGTAGAGGAAAATCGCAGAAGAGAACAGTTCATGGCTCCCAGAAAGTAGCAAAGCAACAAGGGACCTGAAGGGTGTTTTATCTTTTCCAGGCTGCTCAGAGTGGGCAGTACTCACACCCTTAATGCTAGTGCCCTTGAGCCTAGCATTGCACCAGGAACCACTCCCAGCATCATACACTCCAGATCCAGCCACTCTGAAAAAGCCCCACCTGTGACCACATGAGGCTTTTCGGGGACATCTAGACACAGCCATAACATGGACCTAAATCACATGATTTTTCTCCACTGTCAAATGTAATTCTGAGATTCAGGCTCTTGATATATTTAAATTTTTAAAAATTCTGGTAAGGGACACACGACACAAAATTTGCTACTTTTTCCATGTTTGAGTGTATTTATAATGCTGTGCATGCAATTTCTAGAACTTTATTTTGTGAAATAGAACCCCTACATCCATTAAATAATGATGTCTCATCTTCTTTCTCACCCATTCTACTTCCTATGAATTTGGCTGTTTTAATGTGGAGGACACCTGGATGAGAATCCTTGAAAGAAGAGCAGTTGTCTCCATTTTGGCTAATCCTGGCCCTGTCTCCCTGTGTTGATATGAAGAGAGCTGGCTAGGACTTTTCCTTCTCCCTCCAATTGGCTTTAAGCACTGCAGATGGGTCTAGCTGAGGTGCTGATGTGCAGTCTTTGAAGCGAGGCGACAGGGCAGTGTTACCTGGGCCCTGCGGCTTCCAAAAAATCTGTGTGGGCCTGGGGGAAGGAGAGCCAAGCTCCACGCTGTCTGCTGGGATGGAGTCTGGAGAAAGAGGCTACAACTTCCCAGGGCAGAGAACATTACACAGCAGAGCTGAAGCACGGACCCCAAACATCAGAGACCGCCTCCACTGTGTTATGCAGATCGCTCTCTCTGCACACCCTTCTCTCTGCATATGGCAGAGGTGATCTCAGGCCTCCCACCCAGCCCAGCTCACAGCACTCACCCACTTCCCACCTTCCGCTCAACCACTCATCCTGGAGTAATGAATAAAACCCATGTTGAGCCCTGGGTCACTGCCTTTCTTCTGGTTATCCATCACCCTAGCTGGTCTTAGGACCCCTTGGCTCCCCACAACTACAGATATGCCTTAGTGTCTTCATTCTCACCATGGGTTGCACTGGGAGTGGTAGATTGGAATAAACTCACTAGAATCCCAAGAACTTTTCCATGGGATTACAGATATAAACTTCCCGGACTGTGACCAGGACTGGGAAGGGCTTCCTGTCCTCCAGAGCTGGACTCCGAGCAGCTGCCCTTCTGGTTCTTTGCCTCGTCACCTGCTGGGGTACATTTGTTGGAATCTGGCCCAGCTGCTGCACATTGGGCGCCCCCAGCCCCCCAGTCCGCCCCTCTCCTTCAGCCCCATGGCCTCCTTCTCTAGTCTTCTGCCCGCGGCCAGTCGTCCGCGTGGTGGTGGCTGCAGTGGTATCTGCCACAGTAGACGGAGGAGGAGGACAAGAGGGCTGGGACCTCGAGCACAAAGCTGGAGAGAAGCTTGGGTGCCCGCCCCACCTCACCGAGGCCTTGAGAACCTATAATGGAACCCCGAGCTGCTGAACAGTGCTCTGTCAGAAGCCGGGCCTGTACCCCTGGGGTGCCTGTTCCAAGGTAAACATCGACATCTTGGGCTTTGAGCTCTAATTCAGCTTCAAAATAATTTTTTAAAAAAGACATCAGAATCAAACTGGAGGGCAGACAGTACCAATGCCAACTTCGCAGCAGGAATACGACGCCATAGCAGCGTAAGATGTCACCCCGGGAAGGAGCCAGGTGGAGGCTACTGTGGGATTCTGCGCTGCTTTTGTATCTTCCTGTGAGTCCATAGTTATTCTGAAATAAAAAGCTTTCCAAAAGCCAAGTTTAAGAGAAAAGACAGGAAAAATGGAAACAAAGTTTTTGTAAATAAGAGGGGGAGGATAGAAGGGCAGGTAGGGGAATGGGAAAAAAGAACCGAGTTATATCATGTTCAGGTACAAATTCCCTGTGAGGAATGTGATCACGTGTGTACCTAAAATATACCAATAAACTGCATAAAAGAGAAAGAAAACAATCAATTTTAAAACCCACCCCCAAGGGTGTGGGATGGTGGTGCACACCTGTAATCCCAACGGTGGGAGGCTGAGGGAGGAGGACTGCAAGTTCAAGGACAGCCTGGGCGACACGGCAAGACGCTGCCTCAGATCACCAAATAACAGACAACAATGTCAACAGCAACAGCACAAAATCAAGAGTACCAAAGCACAAAGCAAAAAAGTTCCTAGATATTGAAGGCAATATCAGAGACAAGAGCTCCAAAGCAGTTTGGCTCGGGAGTGCAGTGTCACTACCATAAATAGTGACACAAGTATCCACAGGCAGTGGGGCTCATTTTAAGGCCATGATCAATCAGCACGCCCACGTGTTTCCAAAACACAGTGAGTTAATTTCTTTTTCTTTTCATCATCCTGCCCACATAAGGAGTTAATTTGTAAAGATCTCTGTAACCATTTGTTTTTGTTGTTGTTGTTAGTATCCTAAAATATCTCTGTCTCTCTCTCTCTTTTTTTTTTTTTTGTACCGGGAATCAAACTCAGGACCTCGCGCTTGCGAGGCAGGCGCTGTGCCGCTGAGCTGTATCCCCAGCTGATGTCAAAAACCGTACGGCAATTACTCCGGATCTTCTCCACCCCAGTTAAGTTAATGAAAATACATTTTACAGCACATGTTTGAACAGCACCGATCAAGGCGCTGAGTGTCCGAGATGTTGCTTCTTCCTGCAAAGGAAGATCCGGAAGTCGCCTCCGGAGGCCGCTGAGGCCGCTGCAGATTCGCCCGGGCCCTGCGGAGCCGTGGAGAACCCCGGGCGCTGTGCGGGGACCCCAGGGGCTGCAGGCCGCGCTGCCGGCCCTCCGCGGACCCCGAGCCGGGCCGGGCGAGGCAGGAGCGCGGCCCCCAGCGAGCCCCGCATCCCGGGCCGCAGCTGCCCAGCGCCAACGGCCGGGAGGGGACGCCCGCACACCAGGCGGGGCGGCGCTGTCCGCGGTCCTGGTCGCGGGCGGGCGGAGATGGGATGGGGGGCACCGTGAACTAGGACCCCACGCGGTCCCCGCAGGCCTGGGCCCCCACTCCTCCGCCCGGCCCCGCGCCTCCCTCCGCGGGGTCCCCACGGCCGGACCGAACCCCGGGCTTTCTGGTCCCGAGACCCGGCGCCCCCTGTGCGCGGGCCGGGCTTTGCTGCCCGCGTCTCGCGGAGTTTTCCTGACTCGGCCTCCAGCGCGCGTGGACTCTCCCCAGGGCGTGGCGCCCGGGCGCCGGGGCCGTAGCGGCTGTTGGTCTCACGATCGACCGGGACGCGGGTTCGTTCCCCGTGGGTTTCCTGCGAGTCAGACCCCGGGGCCCACCAGGCTGCGCCCCCGGACCCCGCGTGGGCCGAGCGCCTCCCGCCTTTCCCAGCCCGGACCGGGGCGCGGGCCTCACGGGAGCCCCCCGCGTGGGCGCTGTCCCGCCGGGGTGGCCTCTGCCCCGCAGCGAGGTGACCGTTTTCGCGAGGCGCGCGGACCCCGATGTGAGCGAACTGTCCCGAGCCGGCAGAGGACGCTCAGGGCCCGAAAGCCGCTCCCAACCCGGGCGGGACGCGCGCGGGCGGCGCCCCGAGTCCGCCGGGTGAGAAGCGGGGTTCCGGGCGCGGGCTCAGCCCCATCCCCGCCGCTGCTCCGCGCGGCCGCACGGGGGCGCTGCGGCCCGGCTCCGACTCGCTGGGGTCGCTGACCTGCACCCCAATGCTTCAGTCTTCTCCGGATTTCAGCGGCGTCGGGTGAGGCAGAGCCCTTGTCATTTCTAATCGCATTGATGTGGAGTTTTTTCTCTGTTTTTGGTTAGTTAGGCTAAGAGTTTATCAATCTTGTTTGCCCTCTCAAAGAACCAACTCTGATTCACTGATCTTTGGTAGATTTTAGTCTCAGTTTCGTTCATATCTGCTCCGATCTCCATAGTTTCTTTCCTATTAATTTCAGATTTGGGACGCTCTTGTTCTCTAGGGCTTTGAGATGCACCATTAGGTTGTTTGTCGTCGCCCTTTTCTTGATGTGCACGTCCCCTGCTATAATCACCTCCCTGGACCTCTTTCTGTGCGTCCTGCGGGTCTCATCGCGTTGAGCTCGGCTGTCGTTTGATTCCAGGAGCTCTTTTTCTTCTTCATTGACTCCTCTGCGACCCCCGCGATTACTCAGTGATGTAATCTCCATGTGTTCGTACAGTTTCTCTGCTTTATTTTGCTGTTGATTTCTGGCTCTGCAGTAGCATGCAGGATCCCGTTTCAATTGTTGTGTGTTTATTTGGGCGAGCTCATAGCCTAGGGTATGGTCTATTTCGGAAGAAGTTCTGTGTGCTGCTGAGATACACGTGTGTTCTGTTGTTGGGTGAAGTACTCTGTGGACATCTGCTAAGTCCATTGCTTTGAGAGTGTGATGTTTCTTTATCAGTTTTTCTCTGGTTGACCCGATTATCAGAGTAGGGGTTTAAAATCCCCTGCTGTGACTGTATGGGTCTCTCTGTCCTTTTATGTTCAGTCGTTCTTATTTTATGAAGTTCATGGTGCCAACGTTTTGTGCATACTTAGGAGTTTTTAATGGAATACCAAAATAGAAGTCTATTTTATTAGAATTAGGAATGCTCTTTCCCTCTAAGGTAAGCAGTCCTAGTTTTGTTTGTTGTTTGTTTGGTACCATAGGGGATCGAACTCACAACCTCACGCCTGCCAGGCAGGCACTTATGCCACTGAGCTAAACCCCTGGCCCTATTTTTTGAGCCAGGGTCTCATTATGCAGTTCGGGCTGGCCTTGAACTCACTTTGTAGCCCAGGCTGGTCTCAAACTCACAATGATCCTCCTGCCTCAGCCTCTCGAGTGCTGGGATTAAAGGCATGCGCCACCACGCCTGGCTAGTTACAGAAAAAAATCTAAGGACAGTTATTTCCAAAGCACAGATGCTCTATACACAAAACAATAGGGTTAGGAGCATTTAATCAATTTCTCATCCTAAGTGTATCACCAACCCACCTGCCCCTCTCCAAGTGCTCTCTACAGGATATGCAGTTAAAGGCATTTGTTACATTAAGTCATTTTCTATCTCATACTAAATTTCAGTTCCCAGTCACAGCTGAGCCTTGTACTGCACTGCAGATTCAGTCATTTCCAATCAAGTCAGTCCATCTTGGATCTGTTGTCTATGTGTGAATGAATACATGTATGTATTTAATATATGCATTTAATCACATATAAAGTGTCATCTGGGTGACAGTAAATGACACAGAACTCAGTCTGATGCTGTTACACACTGCTCCATTTTACCTTACAGTTTGTGGACTAAAACTGGGATCAGAATTTTACTTCAAATCACTGAACGTTCACCCGTGGCTCAGTGAATCATTCCAGTGCAGGACTCGCTTTCAGAAGACAGTGTAGCTGCCTCCGGGAGGCGTAGAGGCTGGGTGCTGACGGTGAGCAGAGCCCTCTGACAGATCAGGTCGGGGGAGGAGGGAGGCGGTCGTGTAACGGGGCTTGCTGACCCCAGCTGGGGATGCTGAAGCTGCTAACGATGAAACCAATTAACTGTCACCTCCTGAGATAGCTATTAAGAGCTTGCAAGCAGAAAGCCCCAGTTTATCCTGTCCATGCAACTAGGAAGTGCACCCAGCACAGCAGCACCTTCAGGTATGGGGCAGGTACTCGGCACCCAGCACTGTAGCCCTCTCGCGTATGGAGCCGACACGACACACAGCACTGCAGCACCCTCAGGTATGTGAGGACACTGGTACCCAGCACTGCGGTACCATTGGGTATGGTGCCCACAGGACTTCAGAGCATCTCTGGGCCGTGCTGGTCCTCCAGGCATGGGGACGGCAGGAGGTGCACACCGTTCTCGGGTCCTCCTTGCAATCGGCCTGTGGAGAGGACTGCCAAGTTCAAACCCAGATAGCTCCGAGGTGAGGTAACCACAAGGTTTTTGAAAAACAGCGCACACGCAGAGCTTTGGGGGAGCTGCATGGCAGCAGCTCTGGCTGCTTTTCAAAGTGAACAGGAAGGAAACTTGATCTCTTTTAAAAAGTTTGTCTTAGTTTTCATAAGTGTCTTGTAAGACTGATGCAGTTAAAGTCAAATAGGACGAGGGTGGGGGAGGAGGAGACGGTGGGAGCCGCAGACCCCACCTCCAATTCCCTCCTGAGCCCCGGGAAGGGGAGGACAGGCCGGCGGCGCTGATCCAGGCCTCAGCATTTTGGGGGCAGCGCAATGCGCCCAGCTCTTCACGGGGAAAGAACTGTCTGAGTGCATCTCACGAAACAGCCTTCTGCACAGCCCAGCTTAGGCAGAGGCCCGGGGAAGAAGCCTGCATCCTGCAGGGTGGGCAGAGGCCTCCCGCATGCAGGGCGGTCTCCCCGGGCAGGAGGAGAGCCCCACTGACCGCACTGCAACACACACAGCAAGTCCTGTATCCACCATTAAACATTCACCGTCGGAGACTGAGCAAATGGCTATTTTCTTCTATTTAAAGCAAAAGCATTCTAGTGGTTGTCTCTTCCTGTGAATTTCCCCTCTATCAGTGTGGAGTGGGCATTTTTTCCTGCCTTGACTGGTTTTGTTTGAAGTTCGCAGGGTCTGAAATAAGAGCTGCTCCCGCCTGCTCCCAGGCCCTGCGCGCATGGAGTTTTCCGTCCCTTCACCTGCAGTCTACGACTTTCCTGGGAAGAGCTGCGCCTCCTGTGGGAATATGGGGCTGCATTTTGTGCTTTGATCCCGTCTGCCAGCCGTGTCTTTGGCTGTCTAGGGAAGGCTCTGACGCTGAGTCCCGATGTAAGGTGTCACTGACTCCTGTCCCTGGGCTCTTTCTCCCGTGCTGATTTCCTTGGTCCCCCCTCGCATAACTTCCCTCCCCATGCCATGCGCACTTTCCTCTGGGCTCCTGGGTGCCGGTGGCCTCCCCATCCCTGCCTAGGATTCCCTGGAGTATTTTCTAGAATGCTCATTGGGTGGTCATGTATTTCTCTGGGATTTGTTATGCAAGGTCTCTACTTTTCTGCCCATTGTGAAGAGTAATTTTGCAGGATATGCAAATTTCAGTTTTTAATCGTTTTCTTTTATGGCTTGAAAAACTTTACTCCAGCGTCTCCTGGGCTTTAGGGTTTGTGCTGAGAGCCCACTGTAATTCTCATAAGTTTGCCGTTTTAAATAACTGGCTGCTTTTCTGCAACAAGTTTTAGTATTTTCTTATTTTGCTGAATTTCTGGAATTTTATTATCATGTGTCATGTGTCATGGAGAGCTTCTTTTCTGGTTGCAGCTATTTGGGGTTCTCTATACCTTTTGTACTAAATAGTGAATTCTTTAACTAGATTTGGAAGGTTTTCTGCTATGATTTCAGTAAGTAAATTTTAATACCTTCTAATTTTTATTTGGTGTACCCAGAAAAGACTATCTTTAGTGATTAAATAAACGGATAACCAGGGCTGGGGATTTAGCTCCGCAGCTCAAGCACTTACCTGGTAACCACGAGGTCATGGATTTGATCTCCAATACCAAAAATAAAAAATAAAAATATAAATGGGTAACCAAGCAAAGAAATGTTTTTGTAATGATTTTGGTTTTGAAAATTGTTTTGGAAGCACGCTGACAATGTTTATTATTTTTAATTTTAAAAAATTACTTTTGTCTCATAATCATTGAATATAAAAATTAAGACAATGATTATTAGAAAATCTGTAGTACTTTCATCATGACATAAGCATAATAGTTTGAAGTAGATCTGCCCTCATTCAGCAATATGTGAAGGAAAATCAAGGTTATGGTTCAATCTACTCAAAACACTGTTCAAATAAACCCAGATTCTCATATTGCTCAGCTGATTATTCTTTCTTCGAGAAAAATTGGAAAATCTATTAAGAAGGAAAGGGGATCCAAGAGTTTCGGGTCTTCTGACACTTACTGGGTTCAACAGATTATGCAGGATCCTCCTGAGATGGAATTGATCTTTGAAGGAAAAACACTTAAAGGGCTTTTAGACACATGAGCAGATGTTTCTGTTATTGCCCAATGACATTGGCCTATGGCATGGCCTGCAGACGTGGCAACTACAGATCTACAGGGGGTGGGCAGTGTTTCTCACCATAGCAGAAGTGCTAAACCATTAACTTGGAGGGATGCAGAGGCCATTCTGGACATTTCTCACCAATGTCCTCCCCTATATGACAGTGAATTTATGGGGTGGTGATGTACTACAGGATATGGGGGCATTTCTGGTTAGCCCTGACTCCTTGGTGACTCATTAGATGTTACAAGGTTTTCTCCCAATCCAAGGGCTTGGTAAGAATAATCAGGGAAAGAGAGAACCCCTTCCGATAGACCTTTAACAAGCCTATTTTGGCATAGGATACTCATCTTCCTATTTTCAGGAGGGACCTTGATCTCTTCTCCAACCCCATGGATGGCAGCCAAGATAACCTGGATGTCTAATGCCCTATTTGGGTTGACCAGTGGCCCCTCACTCAGGAGAAGATTGTATCAGATCACATGCTGCTTAAGTTAACAGATGATGATGGGGTACCTAGAACTCTCCAATGGCATAGGACTGAGCATCAGCTTCTAGAGAGGTGGAGCCAACTGCTTCTCTGGGTTTGGGTCCATGACGCAGCTGGACAGCATGCTCTGGCACCCAGATAGGCTGTTCAGCATTCTCTGGAAAAATACAAGCATACCCTCAACTCCAGGTGAGTAGTGGGCTGAGACCCTTCCATTTTCTGGTATGAAGATCTTTCCAAATGACCCTTTCTAACCCTTTTTTCTTTACCTGATTAAATTGTCTTCCTGCTGCTGTAGTTCTGTCCTTAGTAGAATTTTTAAAATTAATAGCATATACTGCCAAGTGAAATCTATTATGATGTGTAAATTTTTGTAGGGAAAGTTTCACCTTTTTGTTTTTGTAATTGAATCTTGAGCATGTGGTGAGCACATTCAACAATTCCTTGACCTTGAGGGTTATAAGGAATTCCTGTGGTAAGGGAAACATGAAAAGTTTTACAGAACATTTGGAAGACAACTCTCGCTTAGGCTGGGGCATTGTCAGTCTTAAGTGCACTAAAGGCAGCC
>RJWM01042730.1:0-14185 GCA_004363535.1 Dasyprocta punctata
CCCACATAAATACCGTCCCAACATCCAATCACATCATCTCGGGGGATACACTCTTACTGGTTAGCATCATTAATTGCCAGGTAGACATCATCCGAGGCGGGGTTACAAATAACCAGAAGGCAGGAAACGAGCGCCACCTTGGCTCACTCGACGGGTGGGGCAATCTAGCTCAGGCCTCAGCTCCTACATGCAGGCCTCACGGCAAGAGTACATCTCTGAGGATGGCTCCCCACAAGTAATCTGGGAAATGTAGTTCATAGATTAATATCAGGGCTCCCTTAAAAAGATAGGGATTCTTAAAAGACACGAAGCAATACAGTCCAGATTGTTATGTGTGTTAATTACTTTTCAAAATACCTGATTCCCAAAAGTAGGGAAGGAAAGGTTGATTTCTTACAATTCTTGGGAGTTTCAGTCCATATTTAGTTGGCTCCAAGGCAGCATGGCATGACAGGGCTGCCATTCATGGCCTCTGCAAGCAGCAAGGTATGCAAACCAGGCAAGAGAAAGAGAAAGAAAGAGTAAGATACACCTTCCTTACATTGTATGTCATCTCCACCACTGGGTGAGTGCAACATTCCCATCACCAATCCGAGAGCCAGACAACAAACCAATCATGAATGCCAGACTCAGCCCTGTCCAAATTACATGAAGCCTTGGGGGAACACAGGATCAAACCAATACATTCCACCCCTGGCCCCCCAAGGACTCATGTATATCCTTTATACAAAAGACATTTAGTCCATTTCCAAGAGTTGCCAAATTCCTAATATTTTCGGCATTGCTGAAAAGTCCAAGTCCTAAATCTCCTCCGAGATCTATGGCAAACTCTTATTTGTAACCCCCTGTACAAATGAAAACGAGGTTAAACACTTCCAATATATAAAGGCACAAGATAAACATTACCATTCCAAAAGTTACAAACAGGGGAATACAAAGCATTGGAACCAAAGCAAGTCCAAAATCCATCAGGGCAAACATTAAGTCCTGGAGTTCTGAATGAAGCATCTGAAACGATCTGGTTGTAAGCTCCAAAAGGCTTGAATGACTCCACCCCTGTGGCATTTTTAGGGGTTTTAACTTCCATAGCTTTCCTTGGATGATCCATGTTCCTGACTTTTCCAAACTTCTGGGTTTTCCATTGCACCCTTGTCTTCACCCTTACATCTTTACACATTGCCCTCTGCAGTCAGGGTGGAAGCTAAACATTTTGCTTGCACTTAAAACCAGTACCACATGGATTCTGCTAAGGTCTGCTACCAGCTGGAACAGTAGCCAGGCTTTCTTCCCTCTTGGCTGTAGGGGTCTAATGCCTGGATTGCTGAGTTCTGTGAACCTGATTGTGAGGAAAAGCCTTTCCTCACCATTTTGGAACCTGGTGTGGCTGCACCATTTTGAAACCTCCTGTGGCCTCTGTCACCACTCCAGAACATGGCACTCTGTGGCTTTTTCTTCTGAGCAAACTCTTTCACTTTTGAAGGCCTGAGACTGCAAAAAGTGGAGGTCTGCTGCTTCCTGGGATGACCCCAGGCCATGTTTTTTATTTCTCTGTTCCTTCCCAGCTCTATTTTTAGAGTCCACAGCTTTCTGACCAAATTCACAATGTTTTAAATCACCATGCTGGGTTTTTTGCTCTTGATTCGCAACATAAATCTGGCTAAAAGCCTCCAACAACAACCAGGACACTGCTTCAACATTTAATTGCCTAGAAATTTCTTTTGTCAGACTCATCAGTCCTCTGCCCTTAATCTCAGTCTCAGGCAAAGTCTCTGTGCATTAGCTAAATGCAGACAAACTTTCTGCCAAGCCATAGTACACATTGACTGGAGTCCAACACCCAGTTCAGTCCTTCTTCCCAGCAGAAACCTCCTGAGCCTTGTCTTTACTGGCAGGCTTCCTATCAGCCTTCTGGTCTGCTCTCTGACCAGAATCTCCCCTACAGAAAAACCTAAGCTGTTCCAGTACTATGCATTTAGGCAACATCTCTGAACTTTTCCAAACTCTTCCCACAAGCCATTTCCGAAGGCTCTTGAACCACATGATCAGGAATAGGCACAGCAATGACCCCACTCCACTGGTACCAAATTCTATCTTAGTTACTTTTCACTCATTGCTGAGACAAAATATATGATGCCCAAAATTAGGGAAACAAAAGTTTATTTCTTACCATTCTTGGGGGTTTCAGCACATATTTAGTTGGCTCAGCATGGCATGGCAGGGCCACCATTCATGGCCACTGCAAGCAGCAAGGCATGTGAACAGGGCAAGAGAGAGAGAAAGAGAGAAACAGTAAGACACGCCTTCCTTACATTGTATGTCATCTCCACCCATGGGTGGGTGCAACACTCACATCACCAATCCCAGCACCAGACAACAAACCAGTCATGAATGCCAGACTCAGCTCTGTCCAAATTACATGAGGCCTTGGAGGGACACAGGATCAAACCAATACATTAAGGAATATTTTTGTTTATTGACAAATTTTAAAAATTAGTATTACTAGAGTATTACGTATTCTTATGGGTTGAGCTATGTTCCTTTAAAATTCATATATTAGAGCTCTATATTCTGGTACCTTAGGATATGACTATATTTGCTGGTAGAGTTTTTAAAGAATTAAATAAAGTTAAGTCATTAGGGAGCCCCCCTAAATGCAAAGTAACCATTCTCCTTACAAGAAGAGATGAGGGCGCAGGTAGAGACAGAGGAAGGACTATGTGAGAAGATGAGAAAATAGCTATCTTCAAACCAAGGAAGATAGATATCTATTCTGTCCACAAATTGACCTCAATGTTTTTAATCTCTACAACCATGAAAAATAAATCTCTGCTGTTTAACCCAGCCAATCTGTGGTACTATATTATGCTTGATTTATCAAAGTAACGTGTGTTTCATAGATAAGTTCCTGGAGATTATTTTTGTACTGTGTATATTGAAATTTTAAAAATTGTGATAGAATCATACCATACATAGTTTAATTTCTTTTTTTTTTTTCCGGCACCGGGAATTGAACTCATAACCTCGCGCCTGCCAGGGCTGGCGCTTAAGGCACTGAGCCAAACTCCCGGCCCTGGTGTTTTGAGGCAGGGTCGTATTATGCAGCTCAGGCCGGCCTTGCGCTCGCGTTGTAGCCCAACACAGTTTAATTTCTTGATTGGTATTTCACTATCAAACAATGTTTATGAACCTTCATTGTAAACATATTAAACATCTAATCCCCTATTCTTATGTATGTGGTTTTATTTTTGATTGTGGCTTTTGTTTTATATCTGGTTATATTTTTTTGTTTCTGTTATTCTAAAACCAAAATGATATAATGAATGCCTTTTTTATGAGATTTATTGAGCTTCTGTTACTCCTTTTGAGATTCAATAAATATTGTTAAAACAAATTCTTAGAACTGTAGTTATTTAATCAGATAGAGCCCAGAGTAAATGAAAGCACATACACTTTACTTTCAGTATGTTTGAATTACTTAGACATATTTAATCATTAATAGTCCAGTGATGAGGAAAATGTGACCTTTAATCATTGCTTTACTCTGAAGTAATTTTATTATTAGTGAGTTTTTCAGAGAAAACTACTTTATTTCTAGAAGATTTTGTGCATGTTTCCTGTATAATATGCTTCAATCTCACTATAGTATTCATGTGAGGGTATTTTATGCTCATGATTGTCCTGCAAGTTTAAAAATTAGTATTACATCTTCTGACCCAAATAAAGGCAAAATGGATTTAAATTCTCAATTTGTAACCAATATTTGACAGATTTGTGAATTTATGAGACTATATTAGCGAAGTGCAACAATAAAAATATTTATTGTCATTTCATAGCTATTGTAACTATTTGAAACCTAAACAACAATAATTCATATTTGCCCTGAAAAGCAAACAGTACAACTCAATGTGTTGATAAATAAATGCAACTGAAATGAAGTGCTCAGTCACACAAACACGAAAAGCTCATAGCATGATTGAGGATAAGGATAAGAACTATAAATTTTTCACTAGTATTGACTAAAAGTTCTCTTTTCTGCTCCTAGTTCTCATAGCAATATGTGAAGAGAGGGTCATTCATTTCTCTTTTTAATTCAGTCTCTTCTTTCAATCATGGATGATAATTTCTACACTGAATTTTTTTGTAGAGTTGCATATAATGTATACAAATGTCTTCAGTATTAGTGTTTAAATTAAAATGCAATTCCAATTGTAAGTACCACTTAAGACCGAACATTTTATGTTTGGGAGTACCCATATCAACTGCCATGATTTTATTAGAATTATGATATATCATAGCATTTCATATCTAATCTCATTTTCTTAATAATAAACACAAAGTTTCTATCAATTTTAATTTGATGTAAAAGAACCAGTACACACATGAAGTTATAAAATATACAAAAAATGTTTTAAATTCTGTTACATAACCTAAACAATTTTAACAGATGGATGGACCAATAGATAACATAGAATTTCAACAAGAATCATAAAAAATAGTAAATGAAATATTTCAAGCTTTTTAAACTTATTAATGTATTGTTAATAAAGAAAAAGTCCCTTAGACTTAATGAAATTCAAGTTTTACCATGACTACTTTGTTATAATATTCATTAAGAATGCTCATTTTATTCTGAAGCATATCAAGACGTATATGTTTGTATCATCTCAAGAATATTATGTTCTTGCAAAAAGCTTTGGTTAATAATTTCAAAGCACACAATATGAGACAAACACATTAAATTCATAATAGTTTCCCCAGGAAAGAACATTGACGATGAAAACAATGGCAGTAGTGAAGTTGATAAAAATGCTTTAGCACATCCAGCAGTAAGCGTTGACATTACAGAGTACAAATAGCTTGTAGTCTGTTGCTAAGAAATAACTGCAGAAAGGAAAATGTGAGAAAGATAGACCCATGCTGACTCAACGTGCAGATAGCATTGACTTGCATTCAATAGCATAAAACTCGACCGTCAGAGTCAAGCTGAGCAGATTAAATAAGGAACATTACTCTCACAAGTGGGACAGCTACATCCTACAATCAACACTGACAGTTATATCTTATGGTTAATATCAGAACAAGGGTTCTTGATTACTCTTGAGATAAAATTGTTTCAGATTACCCTCCAAATTGAAATTGGATGATAACAATAATTTATTCTAAAACCAGAGTTACTGGACCACACTGTGATTCACAATAGTAATATTTTGTTTAAAGTAAGTCTTCCAGAATTAAGTATGATATATTGGAGATTTATACATGATAAGATATTGTAAAACATCATTTTCCTTACATATTGACTCTCTGTTTCTCTTGGAATAGTTTTGTATTTTAAAGGGTGTGTGCTTCTGTGTGTGTGTGTTATAGGTGTCTGTGTTACCGAAGCTGGCCTTCAGAAACACTTATTTTGTGTCAGATTCTTACACTCACTCATACTCTGACAAACATGCAAAGCGCGAGTCTTTATCACCTTTCAATAATAAGGTTAAAGACACACAGGCTCAGAGACATCGAATTGGCAATCTGAGTAAAAATAGCAGTCATCTATCAGCTGAAAAATTATGTTTTCTATATAATATGAAAATATTTAATAACTTGCTATAAGTCAGAAAGCAAATTATTGAGAATGAAGATTAGAATTTCATACTTTGACTGTGGTACAATACACTGAATCAAGTATTAATGATATGGTAAGATTTGTACTGCAGCAAACTATTTTCCATAGTAGTACAGGAATAGCACAGCAAATAGGCATGTTTACTCAAGAGCAACTCCATGCATAACTTGAAATATCCACACCAAAATTTGCTTTAAAAAATAAACCATGTATATGATCATATATGTGTACACAGTGTTTTAATGAAATCACTTTTTTCTTTTGTAGCACGGTTTATCCTTATACAGGAAAATCTCCCTGAATAGAATAAATCACGGGTCTGTGTATGAGAAAATTCACCCAGACAGGAAAAAAAAAAAATCTGTGCTTCCTTTGAGGGATGCTACTGCTTCATCCATCACTTATTGTTGGAATAAAGACTACTATCAAACTTCACCATCCATTCATCACTACCCACAGAATAGATTGATTAAAGCTCGGGCAGTGTGAAATTGCTGCACACTCATCTGTGTAAGAATTTATGTTTGAACAACTGAAAGACTAAGAAAGCTTATTATAGAATAAAAGCTAGTTAATAGTATTTTTATTATAATAGAGACCATTTTACTCATAGAAATATTCATTTAAAAAGTTGATGTCTGTGTAGCTTTGTGTAGTTGTTTACTTTTGAAAGTATTAGAAGGTTTCTATAAATATTTGCCAAAGATAATGATAAATATAAAAATAATTTATACAAAATTAAAAAGGAAGGAAATGTTGCTGAAAACTGGTTAGTGGTCTGAGAAGCAGGGAAAAAACTTGAATAGAAATTGTCTTAAATTGTTCCCAATATTTACTATGAAATTTTGTATCTTCCATTGTCATATTTCTCACAGAATACACTACAAAAGAGGAAAAAGTTATCAGGATTCTGAATGCGAGTACTATCTTGTGGTGTAAGGATTGATGCTAGTAAATATGTGAAACACACAGTATTAAAAGTAAGCAAACTAGCAATGAAACTATCTTTAAAATACACACATAGAGTGCATGATGTGTGAACTCAGTGTCTAGCTTACGTACTGTGGAATTCACTTCCATACGGAAGAACAGGACTTCGTTCAGACTGCTTTACAAATACCAAGTTACGACAAAAACCCGGCACATCTAAACACACCCATCACACTTCTTAGACTGACTACTTTGAAAATACATGTACATGCACTTTAAAAATTAACTATTTCCATTTTCCCATTTATCTTTTTAAAAGGTCTATAATCCCCTGTCCTTTACTTTATCCATATTAAAATTCTGACCATAATCCCCATTTATTTCAGAATATGTAGGTAAATAAGCTGTTCGATGGAACCAAAATAAGCAGACTGTTACTGGGTTTAAGAAAATACAAAATCAACTTAATAGTAGCACATAACCCTGAGACTGCTCTAGAAGAACATACATGTTCAAACAGAAACACGCTTGAGCATAATTTACCAAAAAAAGCTAGATATTCTTTAGGATAAAATTAAATATTTCATGGATGCTTTCAATATTTAGTAGAAACCTACACATTTGATATGAGAAAGTACTCAAAGGAAATTGACAGATGTATTTATATGCAGATAAATATTGCTTTAATATAAATGATATGACAAAAGTTACAAAAAGATGGTATTAAATTAACGCGTGTAGAAAATATAACAGAAATCATATTATTACCTTATATCTTTGATTTCAAGTTAAGTGAATAAAATACATTTTAAAAAAGGTATATGATATTCCATAAGAAGATACACCTCGTATCAAACATAGCAAAATATATTTAGCAACCAAGTTTAAATTAATAAAAGGCAAACAGCCAGGTGTGGTAGCCCACACCCATAACCCTAGCACTCAGGAGGCTGAAACAGAAAGAATGCCTCAAGTTCGAGACCAGCCTGGACTACATAGAGAATTGAAGGCCAGCCTAAAGTATGTAGTGAGATAGATGTTGTCTCAAAAAGTAAACAAATAAACAAAAAGAACAGTAATCATTAAACTAATCCAAATATAAATTACACTACTGTCTTCTTACTAGAGTATAATGAAATGTTTATATCCATATGCTACTGTTGGTAGCATAGTTTTTAACTTTTTTGTTGAGCATTTCAGATTATGCTAAAATAATTGGAGAATAATTGTTATTCTTTTTGACTACTCATTTGTAGATACAAAAATTTATCTTAATGGAGAAATCATAAATAAGAGAAAAATTCATGCATAAAAATGTTTATTGGCCTATTATTTAGTGAGGAAATTCCAAATGACTATTCATAGGAGAATCACATATTAACATTATGGAAACTTTTATACACTTTCAAATACTACATCTGCAGGCAATTAACTCCATCAGTTTTCTCATCAGTCTTCATCATGTCAGCTACTTCTTCCACTATCTGTCAAAGTCTTTGAAAAAACTGCCAGAGTTGAGTTGTAAAAAGCAACAGACCACAAATATTTCATACTAATTTTTCATTTAATTCACACACATGCTCTGATATGAAATGTCTTCCCTACATTGCTGTGATCTCCCTCCTCTGACTCATCCCTGCTCTGTTTTTCTGCTCTTAGGACACACATCTACTCTTATAAATCTGATAATGTAAACTTTCACAGAATGCCAGGATATTTACTTTTCAAATCATGAAGAATAGTACATTAAGCAAATAATTTTCTGTTGTTAATGTTGAACTACTTCTAAAATCTTACAAATCTAGTACTATGGCGTTAATGTGTCTACAAATGATCTTGGAAAAACTAGCCATTTATAAAAATGTAAAATCAACTTATCTATTAATATCATAGACAGTAACAAATTTAAATATATAAAAATAAAGGGAATAATTTTTAAGTAAAGGACTAGGTATTTCAGATGGGGAAAATTCATAAACATGAAATTGATGATTGTGGATATTTAAAAACAGTAAATTAACAAATGTTAGGATAATTACGAAGTTAAAGATAAAAAATGACCAAACATCTTTGGCCAATATCATGGATAATGTTTTAGAATGCTAAATATATACAGTATTCTTACAGATTAAGGTGACTCCCAACTCCCTCTTCGCATAAACAGATGATTCTTAGAAATGTAAATCACTTAAACACATAGAATTGTGCATTCTTATGAACCAAGAAACATATGATCATGTTTCCAGTTTTAGTAAATTAAATTATGAGATATTTCTAGAGGGTGATGATATAATTTATTGACACAATGGATTTTTAAAGTGATGATTAATGATTACATATCAAAGAATGTCTAATTATGAGACAGTTTCAGGATGGAATGCTGGGAGTTCTTTGCAAGCAGTATCCAAGAGTTCATATGTATCCTAAATTTTAAGTTATATCAATGTTACTAAACTGTCTGTAAGTCATTTTCACTTGTTATTTGTGCTTCTCATGTGTATCAAAGTTAATAATTACTTCTATTACTTAATTTATTCCCTTTTAAACCTCAATATATTCTTTAAACAACTTTCCATGCATGTAGATATATAAATTCACAGCATATGCAACATGGTATATTAAATCATAATTGTTAGAAGAATTTCATTGTAAATAAAATTGTTAGAATTGTTAGAATAATTGTTAGAAGAATTTCATTGTAAATAAAGGAATAAACCATGGTGTGATCATAAAAATACCATTATGATAGAACTGTAACAATCAAGATTCTATGCTATTAGTAAATTAGAAGATAAATAGATCAAGTGAACGTAATAGAAAGTTCACAAATGTATCCATATAAATACAAGAAACAAATCTTTGACAAAGAAGTAAGAAATACATTGGGGAAAGTGCAGTATTTGAATCTTAAATTTTAGTTCGGTTGAAGGGGTACCTAGCAAAATAGTAAACCACACTTCTGTATGTGCCTCGATAGGTCGTGGAAGCGTGGCTTTGAGGACTTCATCTGTTTCTTGGTCGTCTTCTATGGGTGCTTTCCCTGTACTCTATTTCATGGATTCCATGAGTTGAACAACTTTTCTCTGCTGCACCTTGGAGTCAGTTGACTATAGTCTGAAACTGCTGACACTATGATCCACAAATACAAGGTGAGATCAAAACATATGGTGAATAGTTAAATTAATAATAAAATGTATTTATTAAAGTAAAAGACACATTGCCATCAACACCCTTCAGAATACCCCCTGACAAAACACATTAAACATATCACATCATTTTGTTCTTGCCACTTTCTGAAGCAGTTCTACAAGTCCTCTTTCATGCGTGGCTTCTTGTGGCTGCCTGGTGTCCTGAACTAATAAAAAATGTTTGTGGGACTTTCTGTCAGAGATAAACATTACCTTGTGTCCTCATTCACTTTACTCACCAGACCTGGCATCTTGCAATTTCTGGTTCTCCTCAAAGACAAAATGACCATGAAACGAGACGTGGCGGCACATATCTGTAATCCCAGCACTCAGTGGGCTGAGGCAGGAAGATTGCTGTGAGTTCAAGGTTAGTCTTGGCTACACAGTCTTTCCAATAGTAGATTATATAAAAGACAGTTTTTAGTTCTTTTCAGTTTTCTTTCTCCCTTTCTCTTTCTCTTGTTCTCAATATTTACTCAAAGAAAAGTATGTCAGAAACTTCCATATATAAAAGGCACATGCAAGAGATTTGAAATGAATCTTCTCTCCTGGTCACATGTGCAGACACTGAAGCTCTCATTAACAGCTTTACTGAGGTCTCCATCAGATATCCTGAGCCAAGACCTGCAGTTAAGTCACTATCAGATCCCTGCCCTAACAAGTTGTGTAAAATACAGTTTTTATTTATTTATCTATTTTTTATTTTAAAGAGAAAAACAATGATACAAAATTTCAAAATAAAGATAATAGGAGAGTAGCAATGGTTGATACGTTGTATATTGTTATTTTCAAAGTAGTTGTTCAGATTACAAACTACAGACATGAAAAATGGACCAAACAGTAAAGTTTAGGTTGAATTGTTATATAGTAACAAGTAACTAACATAGAATGGCTTGAAGATTTAATGAGAATATATTTTAGATGCTTGGAACTATTTTTTGGCATTTTTACATAACATGTAGTAAATAATCCATTAGGTCTAGTTTCTACTTTGTGGAACGAATATATCATGTTTGCATTCTAAAAGTAAATACAAAAGAAAAGGTAATAGAGTCAAATCCAAGTCTAGTCTATGTCTACCTTCCTAAAATTACTAAAAATTGAGTTATTTTTCTCAATGTTCTTGCTTGCCACTGAAATTTGAATGCGTACTGAATATTTTGGTATGCTCTTAAGATTTTAAAATAAAAGGTATTATGCAGTCGATTTCAATAATTTGTAGTTTAAATATCACTAATCAAAAATATTATATAAAAGTAGCACTTGGATCAAAAAAGTCAACAGTTAAGAAAAATGTGAAACAAGTGTAGACTGTATCCAAATTCTTCTTGAGATTCTTCCATTAAACAAATTTCATGGATCCTCACTTGTACTTAAATGTAAAGGTTTAATTATTTTCTCCTTGTATAACCTCAGTGCATAGCATTTTTACTAAACCATAACCAAAGTAAATTGACTATCACATGATACATATTAGTAGTTGGCAATCTGTAAGTGTTCTAAAGCTTTTGTGTATATAATTTTAGATACTAACATGATATTGAAATGATATGTTAGCTAATTCATCTTTCTCATCTCATTCTATTTTAATTATTTACATTATTTGTTCATGTGCAGCCCCATTTTCCAGGTTGATCCTCGCCTTTTCTCCTCACCCACATCCATGCACATTTTCTATGCAGGGTAATTATGTGGAAAGATTCACATATTGAACTGCTCTGCTACTCCAAAAGAGTAACAAATTTATAGAAAAGAGCACAGTAAAAGAAAAATTTATAGAATTATTAATTTATCTCTGTTTCAATTTGGTAATGCTGTTCTGCACATGCAAATATAATCTCATACCATTAAAATATTCTTAAACAGTATAAACACTATCCCATTCAAAATTAAATGCTGAATCCTAAGTCAAGTGAGAATGAGAAGATGGTATGTAATTGTTGCAAATACTCAGATTATTTTCTCAGGAATGAAATGAAAAGAAAACTGCATTTGATTTAATGATTGTTAATAAAACTATATTGTTAGAAGAATATGAATAACAGCATTTTTTGCCCAAAGAGAAGTAGATAGGATTAATTTTGAAGGCAAACAAGTAAAATGTTCCCATATCAATGTTAACAAAGGAGTCATGGAAGAAAATTGAAAGATTGTATCACGAACAAGTGTTGGACTTTATCAAAAGCTTTTTCTGCGCCATGTGATTTTTGTCTTCTGCTCTGTTGATGTGGTGTATTTCATTTATTTATATGCATATGTAAAACCATCCCTGCATTGCTGGGATAAATCGTACTTGGTCATTATGCATAATCTACTTGATGATTTGCTGCATTCTACTTTCAGTATTTTATTGAGAACTTTTGCACTGATGTTCATTAGGGAGATTGGTGTAGAATTCTCCGTTCGTGTCGGGTCTTTCTCTGGTTTTGGTATCAGAGTAATATTTGCCTACAGGAATAAGTTAGGAAGAATTGCTTCCCTTTCAAATTCATTGAAAAGTTTGAGTAGTTTTGGCATTCAATCTTCTCTAAATTTCTTATAGAATTCAGCCATGAATCCATTAGAATGTGGGCTTTTCTTTGTTGGTAAGATTTCAATCACATTTTCAATTTCAGTAGCTGCTGTTGGGTTATTCAAAATTATTATATCTTCCTGATTCAGTTTAGGTAATTCATACGTTTCTAGAAATGTGTCCATTTCCTCTGTGATTTCCACCCTATGTGAGTAAGGGTTTTCAAAGTAGGTATTCATGATTTTCTGAATTTCCATGGAATCTGTAGTAATTTCACCCTTTTCATTCCTTATTGCATGAATTTGAGTTTTTTCTTTCTTTTTTTGATAAGGTTGGCTAGAGGTTTAGCAATTTTGTTTATTGTCTCAAATAACCAGCTCTTTGATTCATTAATTTTTGTATTGTTTTCTTAGTCTCAGTTGCATTAATTTTTGCTCTGACCTTTATAATTTACTCTCTTGTATGAGCTTTGGGCTTAACTTGCTCTTCTTTTTCTAGAAGCTTGAGGTGTGGTATTTTTATACAATGAAATGTTACTCAGCTATAAAAAAAGGATAATCTTGAGGCTTTTATAGGTAAATGGAGGTAATTTGAGACCATACTCATAAGTGAAATAAATCAAACTCACATTTATAAATATCATATTGTCTCCCTAATATAAAAAATAACAAATAAAAATCTGAAAGGGTAATAAGATCCAAAATACACAATAGATACTATAATAATGAAAGGGAAAGAAAATGATCAAAAGGACAGAACTATAATAGGGGAAAGGAGAAAAGGAAGAAAGGAAAAGATTGTATGTATGTTGGTAAACATATATAAATGCATGTATGTATATGTATGCTAGATAGATAACTATACTACTAATCTCTGTTAGTTCATCAAAAAAACCTGAAAGAATAATATCAAAAAATAGAGTACTAATCATTCATATTAAAACAGACCATTGAGCAATAATACTTTAATGTGACAAGATTAACTCATCAGCTATGCATTTTAAAGCAGTTGTTTAATATCTACTGTTAATAAGTAAATAATCGAGAACTATTTCATGTTTTTTAAAGACCAGTAATTTTTAATTTAAATTGAGAAATAGCAAAATAAATGTCTGGATATAAGAAAATAATATTAAAAATACTGTTAGTAGAGTCAAGTGGACTAAATTTTATGACACAGAAATAAAGAACTTGATTCAATACAAATCTACAAGAGAAGACCAAACTGCAAGAGAAAATTACTGAATCATGAAGTCTTCATTGACCTAAACCACTTTCTTATTACTCAAAATGGAACATATGTATATATACACACACACACACATACACACATACACACATTTGAAATTACACATTAGTCTCTCATCTTATTTCTTAACTTTCCATAATTGTATCATAAAATTTTGGTTTTAATATTTGTATTTGTGGAGGACATAATGGTATTCATGTAGCATTATAGATACTTCTGATGGTTTCTCTTTAAACAACAATGTTACTTCCTCAAGCCATTTGCCTAAAGTGTGAAACTATTTCCAAGGCATAGCAGAGTAATAGTCCATTTAATTTGACATTTTCAGGAACATTGGTTTCCAATTCAAGAATTTTCCAATTAAATTCCATTACATTTATCTCCAAAAGATTTTCCCATAGGGCTGGTTTGCATCTCTGGAGCTGGGTTCTGAACCAGACAGTTTAAGAACATTACAAATATTGGCCAAGTATCTAGTCCAAACACACTGCAGTGTTCTCAGCTACTGTCTCTCTTCTGTTTCCTGAATCTAAAAACAGTTGATTGATTTACATCTTGCCTTTGGTCACAGAAAGCTATTAATGTAAAAAAAAAAAATAATAAAATAAACCTAACTAAACTTATCAGTGCAGTAGAATGAAGGCATATATATATATATATATATTTTTTTTATGAAAGCTATTTAGATAT
>RJWM01042731.1:0-14185 GCA_004363535.1 Dasyprocta punctata
GGGCTGCCAGGGGTCTGCTAGTGCTGATCCGCTCCGCCTCGGGGCGCCAGCACCGGCCACGCCCCGGCCACGCCCCCACCGCCTCCCAGGTAGCTCCAAAGTCTAGCAGCCCTAGGTGGATCCCCTGAGCAGTGGGCTGGGGACCGGAGTTGCGCCTGGGGTTTCTCCCTCTTTCTGGGGCTGTTTGCTCCTGTCCCCAGTCAGCCCGCCTGCTGTGGGCCCCTGATTTGCTGTTTTTGTTTCCTTTTGGGGGGTTTGTTGTTGGTTTCACATCGGGTCTCTCTGAGTAGTTCAAACTGGCAGTCTTAATTACATTTCTTATTGATGAGAGAAAATACACAACGCCCAAAGTTAAAGCAGGAAAGCTTTGTTGGCCCACGCTTTGTAGCGGTTTCAGCCCATAACTGGTGGCTCCAAGGCAGGTGGCGTGGCAGAGGGGCATCGCAGAGAAGAGAGAGTCCCGGGGAGGAGGAAGACAGGGAAACTCAAGCGGCAGCAGCAACAAGCAACAAGCGCCCGCTTTCTGTCCCTTCTATTTCATCCAGGCCACCAGGGCCAGCAGCGCTCAGATCTAAGGAGGGGCACACCTGCTCCTACCCAGCACTAGGCCACACCAGTCAGTGCACTCACGCAGGCCTCACACACACTGGATCCCAGCATCGCAAGCTCCAGACCCAGCCGCCTCTGAAAGGCCCCGCCTGTGACTGGGTGAGGCTCGGGGGAACATTGAGCCCCAAGCTATAATGCTGTCCTGGAGCTCACTATGCAGTCCAGGCTGACCTCAAACTCACAACAGTCCTCCTGCTTCAGCCTCCCAAGTGTTGTGATTACAGGTCTGCCCCTGGAACCATGTAACCACGCCCAGTCAGACCTTCCTTTCTTACACCGTCCTTGGGAGTGGCCGTTGAATCATGAAAGCTGCCCCTCTGCACCTGCTTTGAGGACACCTCTTGGGCCCACAGTATAAATTTATTCTGAGTCTAGAAAGTTCCTTTGGGTCTGTCCTTGAGAAGGTTTCTTCTTGGATTGAGCTGCTAGTGGAGTGAAAATATCCTATTTGTCTTTGGTTAGAGCCTTGATTTTTAAAATCTTCCATACCTGAAAAGCTTTGAGGCTCTCATCCTAAACAAATCTCTTTGGTGCAATGGGAAGATTGTATAGGAAGAACACACACCGTACAGAGATGACTACTTGTTGGAGACCGCTACGAAACAGTTCTGAGCAGGATTTAAAATTTACTAATTGGCATTTTATTTATCTGTGATCCTGTCCTAGACCTAGGCCCCTTGCTGGGTAATGGGAGCTGATTCATAGTAAGGAAACTCTATGAATCAATGGTTCTGACCGAGGCCTGTAGTGGCCAATGAGGTCACAGATACTTCAAAAGGCAAGGTAAAGAAGGTCGCAGCTGAGGACATATTGGCTCCATAATTAATTACGTTTATAGAGACTGCCCTGCAGACATCTTACTGTGCAGGGCATCATAGTCCCATCACAAAGGCCATCTTGTACATAAAACAGTTCTCCTTTTCTGGCATTCTTTCCTACTTGGAGATGTCCTTAAAGTGACTCCCAAGTCCTGCTCAGTACCGGCACCACCCTCAGCACCTCCCTCAGTATCCCCTCTCTTTATCTATTTGAAAATACATACGGGTGATCCAGAGAAGGTCTTTGTCCTAGTGCTCATGATAGCTGCATTGTTAAGAATTCTGCAGGGGCTTTGATCCTCCTGAAAATAATGCCCTGAAATCATACCAGTTGTCTCATTTATTTAAGCCTTCACCATACACTCGTTCAGAAGATTGGGGATCTAGGCCGGGTCCCCGATAACTACTGGTGCCAGTTGCGATGCTGCATGCCTGTAATTCCAGCTACTCAAGAGACTGAGGCAGGAGAACTACAAGTAAAATCCACCCTGGGAAATTTAGTAAGGTACTGTTTCAAAATAAAACATAAAACAGTTCAGGCTACAGTTCAGTACTCCCTGTGTTCAACCCCCAGTACTAGGAAAATAAATTAAAAAACTAAGAAAGAAGGGCACTGGGAATTCAACTCCAGAAGGAGAGGCAAGCCACCAAGAAATCAATAATTTTTCTTTAGCAAGCTACTTTTAAAAGAAGCAGGCCAAATTGGTGTGGTGGCTCGTGTCTATAATCCTAGTACCTGAGAATCTAAGGCAGGAGACTCGCTGTGAGTTCAAGGCCGACCTGAAATACACAGTGAGTTTGAAAGGTAGGTTAACTACAAAGCAAGACCTTGCCTCAAGAGAAATATATATATATATAAAAGGAGTACTGCAAAACATTTTGATGTAGCCATGTAGGAAAATCAAAACCCAGGAGAGTCCAATAATAAAAGGGGCCTTCCAGGAAGATGGCAGACTGGTGAGCAGCAGAGAAAGAGCCTCTCCGAGGTGTGGCGTCCAGATGCTGGAAAATAGCAATGCGAGGAAGAGAACAAGGAGGGAGATGGGCCACCGGGACCCAGCAAGGATCCAAAGGGAGAACTGAGGCTCACAGGGAGCGTGGAGAGAGAGACCTCAGTGAAGAAGAGCAGGTGGCAAGTGGTGCTTTCTCCCTGAGCCCAGACTCAGTTTGTGGGAGGGGCGGCTCAAACCTGCAGACCCATGGTGACTACTGGTGACCCCAGAGGGCCCCACGGAGAAATGCACCAGTGGAACAGAGTGGTGGGTACAGAAACCTGCAGTGGCTGTGAGTTATTTGGGTTCAGATGTTCCCCAGGAGAGGGGGATGGGCTGGTAGCCACCTTGGAGAGAGGACAAGTGAGCTTGGAGCTGAAAGCAGCTGTGGGCTGGCTCCACCCAGTGTCAGGGTGAGGTGGGACCCAGTTCAGGTCAGCAGGAGTCAAGGAGCCCGGTTCAGGCCAGCTTCAGGAGGCACAGGGAGTGTGGTTGCAGGCTAAACAAATCCAGTTCCAGACTCACAGCCACAAACCAGCGTGAACTTCAGTAGAGCTAAAGGTGCAGGCCAGCTGGGATGACCCACTTCTCCATGTAAATCTACAGCTGGCTTGCTGGGATTAATCAACACGGAGCTGGTCTCTGTCTACCCACTTTGTCTACCAATAATAGCAGAGAGATACATTAAAGTGGACATTTTTTCTTATTTTCTTTTTGTTTTTGTTTTTGTTGTGTTCTTTGTGTTTTCTACTTTTCTTTTTGAGACAGGTTCTTACTATGTAGTTCAGGATGCGCTTGGACTCACTGTGTCACCCAGGCTAGTCTCAAACTCAAGAAAATCCTCCTGTTTCAGCCTCCTGAGTACTAAGATTACAGATGAGAAGCACAACACCTAGCATTAGTTGTACTAGTTTGTTCTTGTTTTATGAGTATGAACATTATTTTTAGTTTTGTTGACATTGTTGCTGTGTTCTTATTTTGATTTCTTCCTTCCTTTTTCTTTTTTTGACACAGGGACTGACCATGTAGTTCAGACCAGCCTTGAACTCACTATATAAAGAGGCTGGTGTGAAACTCTCAGCAGTCCTCCTGTCTCAGCCTCTCAAGTGCTTATTTCTGCCTTCTGTGTTTCCTTCCTGTGTTCTTCACCAATTTCCCAGTTTGCATCATCTTCCTTTGTCCTCCACTCCTACTTCTAATCTCTTCCTCCTCCTCCTCCTCCTCCACATCTTCTTCCTCCTGCTCCTCTTCTTCATAATTTTTCTATATCTCCAATTTTCCTCTTTGACCTGTCTAAATTTTTCTCTCCCAAGGGTAAAATAACCACACTGAGGGCATATTTACAGTGTATAATTTTCTGATACATTTGGCATTTTGATATATAACCACTAATCTAGTTCATGTGATGAAAGGTTTGAAATTAATCCTTAACATAGTTTGTCATTTACTATGCTGTGCTCAATACTGCATGTTGACCTTGAGCTCAGGATTTTTCTGTTAAAATTCATAACTGATTTCTGTTAACATCCTACAGGAGCCATAGGTGGAGCATGCCTGTAACCTCAGCAATTGGAGGCTGAGACAGGAGGATCGCTGTGATTTTAAAGACAGGCTAGGCTACATGAGTTTGAAACCCGGTCTCAGTAAGCCAAGAAACAAACAAGCAAATGATCAACAGGAGTTCATCTTCCAGTACAATTATTGCTGATGAAAAAAACAACGGGTACCTGATTGAGCCTCTCTCTAGTGATGCTGATTTGGGCTGTGTTATGGAGACTCTGTAAGTGATGACCTTATTCATAATGAAAATGATGAGATGCTCTTTCATATGTTCCTTAGTATAACAGAGGGCAATGCTGGTTTCCTTACAAACTTTCCTCCAAACCTGACCTCCCTCCCAGCTCCAACAGGGAAGCCATTACACATTGAGCCAATGCGCTCCTCCAGACCTGATTGGTAAGACAAAAAACGGAGGACATGGACCAAACTGTGATTTAACATAATAAGATTTATGTTGCCAACATTATTGTTCAGAAGTTTTTACACAGTGTAGGAAAACAGGTAGCTGCTCAGTTGAGCAGACCCTGTGCAGCACAAGAACTCTCAGCCCCTCTGAAAACCTGTTTCTTACAAAGATCATGGAAGTCACCTGCAGCTCCAAAATCACAGAGGTCAAAGGGCCCCTTCTCTTTGTGAGTAGGCTGACATACACACCTCTAGTGAGTGACATGGTTTATTGCGCTCACCTGCTTAATTCACCTGCCCTGGATATAGCACAATAACTCATATACAGAGAAAACCTAACTACCGCCTCCCAGCCCCTTAAGGGACTGTGGGAGGGACTACAGCCCTCTGACTATTCCAATGTTTGGTGCCTGTTGTCCCATACAGTGTTTTCTAGGAAAGGAATTTCCATGGTGTGTAGTTACCAGTATCACCAATAATAGCTGTTGTATTCGTAACATGGAAAAGATGTATGGGAGGACAGGGGACCAGGTAACATATGAAAGAGGGAAAGGAAAGGGATGGGTAGGAGAGAGGGACAATGTAGATGAAGATAGGAGTGACTGAGACAGAGCAGAACATGGCAGACTAACAGCTTGAGAGGAGGAATTCAAAAAGTGGGGAAAAGAAATAAAGAAGATAGTAGTAGCTCTACGGAAGCTTGAGGTGAAGGAAGGAGTCAGGGAGATGAGAAGAGTGAGAGAACATAGTCACCAAAATAAATTATAGCAAATAGAAGGTAGAAAAGAGAACAAAATCAAACAAAACTCTGGAAATATGTAATAAGAAGTCAGTTCAAGTGGTGGCGCACGCCTTTAATCCCAGCACTCCAGAGGCTGAGGTAGGCGGAGCGTTGTGAGTTCGAGGCCGGCTTGGGCTACAACGCGAGCACAAGGCCGGCCTGAGCTACATAGTGCGACCCTGCCTCAAAAAACCAGGGCCGGGAGTTTGACTCAGCAGCTGAAGCGCCTGTGTGGCAGGTGCGAGGATGTGAGTTCAACCCCGGTGCCAGAAAAAAAAAAAAAAAAAAGAAGTCAGTTCAAGTACTCCAACTGCAGAGCGGAAAGTATATGTGATTCACAATAACCACTTTCCAAGAGAACCTGTGTTGCAGGAAAATCCTGAATGGAAAGCAAAATGCTCCTCACCAAATAGTTTGGAAGGAATCCATTCATTACACTAAGGGGTTGCTGAGGTTCAGTTCCCAATCACCAAATCCAAGTAAGCTTAGAGTATAGTTTAAATATGTTATGAAAGCAGGAAATACAAGAGTGATACTAGGTTATTACATGATTCGGTACTTCAGTTAAGTCTTACATTGTCAAACAGGCTGACTATGTGACGGGAAGCATGAGTGTGGTCTCAGGCTATGATTTTTTAGCTTCTGCTATAAAATGTCTCTAACTTTGTAATTCTATAACTTTACCTTACATCACCCCCTGTTTTTATTATGGGAGAGATTCTTCCTCCTGAGTGTCCCCAGTTTCCTCAGTACCAAGGAGTTGGTAAGGGGAGAGGAACATTGAAAAAGAGTTGGTGGTGCATAGCTTCAAAGTGTTCAGTCAGAAGCAAGTCAGAGTGCGGGTCGCCCAGGGGCCTAGATGGAGTCGGCCTGAAGGGCCCTTAAACGTCTGAGCAGAGCTCCTGTCCACGTCGGGAGAAAGTTCAGAGATTCCCACCAGGAAGCGCCTCCCATATTATTTGGAACCCTATGTTTGAGGGGTTCCCACAGCTGATGGGCGTTTTCTCTTACTATTCCTGACCTGCTGGCCTTGTAGCAGGGCTCCTCCTCTAGGAAAAGGCAAGTATCTCCACACTGGGCTCTCAGGAGATCTAGGGTTCCATGATTCTGGAGGACAAGTGCAGATAAACAGTCTACTAGGACCTACAGAGTTTCTATGGAGGTTTGTGTGTTGGCAAAATCTCCAGCAGCCTGAGCACTCAGCAGTGAGTATTGTTGTTGGGCTACACCCCTAGCTGTAGCACTGTGGTCACCCTCTCTGTTATTGCCATCCCAGCTAGTGTGGGCAACATCACAGGGTCAGGTTTTGGACGTGAGTGATGGGCATGTGCAGGACCTTGTTGCCCTGGATAAACAGAGAGGTCAGGTACCAGAAAAGCGAGTGCACAAAGACTCATTTTAGTGCTATCAAACCTTGATGTGTCCCATCAAGGTAAATTAAGGAAGTTCCAGCAGGGGCTGCCAGAGAACCGCAGGTGACAGTTAATACATCTATACAATCAGTGGAAACATTGTGTCCCTTAATGGAACCCAGGAACAGGAAGCATTTCCCCATACATCGTAGGCTGGGACTGAAGTAAGCAATCAGGAGCATTAGTTGAATGAGTTCAGAATTATTTCAAGTGAGACCTAGGGATCGATAGAAAAAGACTGAATGAGGAACACAGAGCCAACAGTCTTGGGCTAATTCTGGGTTCACAGCTTTGAGGACTAGGTGGGTTCCATTGCCCAGACAGAGGAGATCGGGGTTCGGAGGGCCTGTGAGATTTACAATGCGTACAGTGGCCGATGGAAAGGAATCCTAATGTGGGAAAGAGGTAATGGGGCTCTACAAACCTTTATGGGTTTTGAAATAAGCCATGGGTCTATCCGCATTCATTTACCTGGACTTTTATGTGGTGACCTGATGATCAGTCTTAAGGAGGAGGTTCTAGAACAGTATATTATAAGGGGTTACAAGTTCCCTTTCAGCTATTTCGACTACAGGGGAGTTGAGTTCAAAGGCAATTTTTGGATCCACCTCAGTCTATGACACAATCCCATTTGAGACAGAATGATGATGAGAAGCAAGTTTGTCATGTGTTTTGGTTTGTCACCACTCTGGACAGACATACCTATTACTGGAACAATATTCTCATTCCCCATTTGATCCTCCACAACCTGAGGAACAGTGGCGGTTTCCCCAGTTTGGAGTGTCAGCATGAACAGGGCCTGCAGCAGAATTAAGGTATATTTTAGGCTGTGAGGGGTCCCATTTTGGTCCAATTAATAATTATTATGGGACTGACACCCTCAGTTTGAATCTGGAATTCCTAGTGTCCTGAATTTTTATATATTCCTTATGCTCCTAGGAGGTTTAGAAGTATTACCCATAGCAGGGTCATTTTTAACTTAGTTGCAGGCAGTGGAAGGTGAGCAATGGGCTCCACACCTGAGCAGCGCCCCCATTCTCTGCACGGCACCTGCCCAACATGGCACTGGACAGCGCCTCCCTTCAACACTGACTTGTGAGTTCTTCTTGCAAACCCAAAAATTGATTTCCCTGCTGTTTGCACGGATGCCGACATTCCCCCAATCAGTTGTCAAAATGTCACTCTGCCTGCCCCTTCAAACTTCACCCCCTGGCAAACTGAATAAAAGATCAAGGATCTTTGTCTGACATGGGAGATCTTGTACTCTACTGCTGCCCTCCCGTGCCCCCAAAAAACGCCCTTTTGTTTTTTTCTTTTTTCACTTTCTTTGCTCTTGCTTTTCTGTTGCTTTCAGGAAAAACCTATCATTTGTGCTGCTGTGACTTGGACTGACAGGGTGAGTGACTCCTTGGAACAACCCCCATCAATGAACCACCTCTGCATTTTCTCTAGCCCCTGCTTTTCCTCTTTCTCTCATCTCTGCTGCTGCCATTACGAGCCTCCATCCAACACCAACTCACCTCGATTCTCACAGGTGAGCCACCTTTTGCTTCTGGGTTCTTGTCCTGCAAATCACAGGCTCACATCAGGATTTCCCCCACGTCCTTCAGGACCACAGTCCTTCAGGGCTCCCCCCTTGTTCCCTAGGGGATGACTGGTGGGTGCAGGTGTTGGGGATCTACAGAGTGGTTTTCTGGCGCATAATCCTGAAAAGGGGTACAACCCTAAGAGATTGTCACTCGGCTTTTGTAGCCTCCGTCTCCCCTCTAATTCAATCACAGTGGGAAATACTTCTTCCCATCCCCAAAAAGACACACTTCCTGACAGACAGACAGCCACAAGCTCGACAGTACCCTCCACTGGCCTGAGGAGGGCACCCTGAATTATGCCACCCTCTGCTACCTAAAGGACTTCTGCTATCATCATGGCGCCCTGATGTGCAGGCGTTTCTTCCTCTCAGGGCCTGACCCTCCCTCCTTCAGGCATGTGGTGTGACCCAAGCTCTCTTGGCCTGCTCCAAACTCCCTGCCATATCCCCAAGACAATTCCTGCTCTTCTTCCCCATCTTCCCCTCCCTTCCCCATCACCCCTTCTGCCTCTGGCTCCTCCTCCATCCCACCATCGCCATTTCCCCACCTGCCCATTGTACCCACCCTGTGCCCCCTCCTGCTTGCTGCCACCTTCCAGTCATGCATCACTGACACTGTATGCACCCCAACCTCTTCTAAACGTCACTCACCCCACCCTCTCTGTCCTGTCTGGGAGGTGACAGGCACTAAAGACTTGGTCCCTGTTCGTGTCCTTTTTTCCCTCTCTGACCTTTCCCATATCTCACAGCACTTAGGGTCCTTCACTGCCGGCCCATGGAATTCTGTCAAAGAGCTGCAATTTGGGATTAATTCCTATGATTTCCTAATAGCTGTCTTCGCCTTTGTAACTGTCTTTGCTTTCCTGGGTACAAAAGGTTTTATTCCTTTTGACTCTTCTTTCATGAGATCTTTGCTAATGGACCTGCAAAAAGATTCTCACTAGTCTATACTTATGAATGTAAAAACTATGAAAGAGTTATTATAATTCAAATTAGCCAAATATACTTCAGTGCACTCTGATCGTGTAAGGTGTTTGTCTGTTAAGCTGTGTGTGTTTCTATGTCCAATCCATACACATCATCTGTATGTGTTTCTTTGTGATGTCTAGGAACAGCTGTTTTGTATTTGAGCTTAGCAATTTTTTCCTTTCCAATCTTTGGATCATTGGCTCACAATTTAATATGGGTTATACATCTAAAAAGCATGCTTCCAGCTAAGTTACCAGCTGGTCAAAATGATGGTATAATTGGTTGGATATATTTAATATATACTGTCATTTATGTCTCATGACTTGAAGTCTCTCATTATTCAAAAATGATATGTTACATGTTATGATTGGGTTTTTCATAAGTGGTTTAAAAATTAAAATTATTAAGATACTTAAACAAAATGCCTTGGGGCGGGAAGAGATTATTGGATAGGACTTCCCTTGGTGAGTAAGAAAGTGGCTGCCTGGTTACATTTAACAAGCTCTTGTTCATTGATTGGAAGCCCCTATGTTCTTCATAGTCTTAAGGGAGACACCCCAACTAAAATTATACAAATATATTATTGTAATATGTTCACATTGTTCATCGTCAAAAGAAATAATACAATAAGGTTTTTGATTTAAAGATGCTCTGATACAAAGGTTACATATGCTGTGACAGATTCTTATTAACCTCATGGTGTATTAATGTATTCATGCTACCACATGTACAGGTCTTTCAAAAACGTAAAACAGAGACTGCTTGGCAAAATTTTGTTTCAGATTGAGAGCTCTCCCTGTACCAAAAACTTATGACATGTACATCCCATGAAAGGTAAACAAGTTAGGTAAAAACTTCTTGACTGTTATATAGGGATGATTGACTAAAAGGGGTGTTTTATGTCAGAATGTAAGTTCAAATTGTTACAAAATGTCATAGTTGTCATGCTACAATATTATGTATGGTTTTGATTTCAAATTTTCTGTGAAAAATACTAAACTGTTAACATTCTACAAGGATTTATGTTCTAGGATTTAAGTACTAGGACTGATAGGCATAACAGTTCTCATGAGGGATTTAGCTCAGTGGCACAAGTGCCTGCCTGGCAAACACCAGGTCATGAGTTCAATCCCCAGTACAAAAAAATAGAGAAAGAAAGAAAGAAAGAAAGAAAGAAAGAAAGAAAGAAAGACAGACAGACCAGTTCTATTTTATGTTCTAAGGTGCTTGATATTCAGATGAGGTAGTAATGTTAACCTTACTGCCTTATTACACTGTAATGTTATCAGTCATTTCTTCTGGATGTTCAAAGCTGAGATTCGCAGAGTAAACACTAAAAAGACAAATGGGCTAGGAGGACAACCAATATTTTGGCTCCAGCCCTCTGAAGTCACTGAAGACTCAGGATATAAGAGAAGCTCTGCAGCGCCATCCGGTAACTCTGTGAGTCCCTGGTCTTCTGATCCAGGAGATTATGGAACCACAAAAAAGTGTGATGTGATATATACTGTGCTGAGGAGAGTCACCAGGAGAAAAATCTCCCAAGCTTTCACAGAAAGCAACTTGATCAAGCAATGGCCGTGACTCACCCCGATGGTTGACACTGTCAAGAACTGAGAGGCTGTATACATGGTTCCAAGACAAATGCTGAGGAGACTTAACTGACCTCGATAGATAGCAAGAAGTTAATTTTAATTAATACAGGTCTCAATTTAACTTGTTCTTAAATATCCAGCAAGAAATATAATCAAAAGATACATAAAAATGTCATAAATTAAATATAAAAAGGGACTCCAATCTTTAACCTTTTCTGGCAGCTTAAAACTATCCCAGCACTTAACAACTGTTATGGGCAATTAAAAATAAATTACGATGATATTTATTAAAAAATCCTAACTACTACTCTTACAAAAACAAAAAAGGGACATTTGCCCCTTCCTCTCCCTGGCGGGACTCTTAATGCTCCTTGCCTATTTAACCTTTTCTCAAGATTTCTTCAATCCACGTTGGAGGCCTTCACTACCAGAGAATCCCCTGTCCTGGCTGAGACCCCTGGCACCAGCTTCTACACGGGTCCAACCGATAATCCTGACGACCACATCAGTCCCCTCTCCTCCCCGATGCCCCTGTCCCGCAGGAGGCAGTCTCAGTGAGCCATCGCCTCTAACAACCAGAAGGTGGGAATGACGGGTTCTGCGTGTGTGAAGCACTGCCAGGCTCGGCGTGGCACCTGCCGGATGTGGGACTGCACAGCACCTCCCTTCTACACTGACTTCCGAATTTTTCTTGCAAACCCGAAAACTGATCTCCCTGCTTTTCATGTGGGTGTCAACATTCCCCCAGTCAGCTGTCAAAATGTCACTCTGCCCGCCCCTTCAAACTCCAACCCCTGTCAAACTGAATAAAAGCTCAAGGCTTCTTTGTCTTCCCAGAGGGGATCTTGCACTCTGCTGCAGCCCTCCCGTGCCTGCAATGAAGGTCTTTTCCTTTTTTCCTTTCTTTGCTCTTGCTTTGCTACCGTGCTGAGGAAAACCCTAGCACTGAGCAACCCTGGAATTATATCTATGTAACAGAGAACAAAAGCAGGCTTTTTATGGGGTTCCCAGTCTGTTGGAGCTGTGACCCAGGGAATGATAGCAGATGCAAAGATCTTTTCCCCATCCTCCTCAGGGTCACAGAAGTTTATGGTTGTAATCCCATGGAAAAGTTATTGGAATCCTAATGAGTTAACTCCAGTCTACTAATTTCCATGCAAACCATGGTGAAAATAAAGGCACTAACACATATTTATGATTACGGGAGGCCAATGGGTCTTGGATCTGACCCAGGTGAAGGTTTATTGGGACAAAGGCCTCCACCAAGGTCCTAATACACATTTTCGTCAATCATACACAAGGGAGTGGCTTGAGGATGAGTGATTGTGAGAGTGGAGGGAAATACATGAGTCCTGTGAGCTGGGCCATGAAGGAGGCCTGAGAGCACCTCTGTAATATGCAGAGAGAAACTGTATTGGGTAGTGCTATGTACCCCCAAGTCCTCGTATACTTTTGATGGGGCTGAGTGTGGCACTTGCGTGTTAATGGTTTGTTGTCTGGCGCAGGGATTGGCAATGTGAGTGCTCTACCCACCCAGGGGTGGAACCAACATACAATGTTAGGGAAAGCAGGTCTTCCTGTTGCTCGCTTCCTCCTTCTCTCTCTCCAGCGTACTTGTGGCTTGTAGCCGCCATGGAAGGCAGCCCTGCCACGCCATGCTGACTTGGAGCCAACTAAGTACGGACTGAAACTCCTGAGAAACTATAAGAAATAAACCTTTCCTTCCCTAATTTTGGGCGTCAGGTATTCTGTCTTGCAACGTGTGAAAAGTGACTAAGACGGAAGGATATGCAGAAAGATCAATCTGCATAACACCAGTGAGGTAGCATTTAATGTTTATGGGACTGGTGCTTCAGCTCTGATGTGAAAACTTTTTTTTCTGGTAAGTCATAGCCTCTTACATTGAGGCTCAAACCCAGCTGACAGCCCTGGAGTGGAGGCTCTATCTAAATACTCTGTGGGGCAACAGGCACCAAACATTGGAATAGTCAGAGGGGCTGTGGTCCCTCCCATAGTCCCTTAAGGGGCTGGGGGGTGGTAGTTAGGTTTTCCCTGAATATGAGTTGTCGTGAAATATCCAGGGCAGGTGAGTGCAATAAACCATGTCACTCACTAGAGGTGTGTATGTCAGCCTACTCACAAAGAGAAGGAACCATTTGAACTTTGTGATTTTGGAGTTGCAGGTGACTTTCATGATCTTTGTAAGAATCAGGTGTTCAGTGAGGCTGAGAATTCTTGGCAGCGCAGGGTCTGCTCAGCTCAACTGGAGCTGTTGTCCTGCACGGCCATGAAACCTTCTGAACAATAATGTTAGCAACATAAATCTTATTATGTTAAATCACAGTTTGGACTATATCCTCCCTTTTTTGTCTTATCAACTGGGTCTGGAGGAGCTCATTAGCTCAGTGTATAATGGCTTCCCTGGTGGGGCTGGGAGGGAGGTCAGAGTTGGAGAAGTTTGTAAGGAAATGGGCATTGCCCTCCATTATACTAAGGAACATATGAAAGAGCATCTCATCATTTTTAGTATGAATAAGGGCAGTTTTCATCACTTACAGAGTCTCCATAACACAGCCCAAATCAGTATCACTATACAGAGGCTGAATCAGTTACCTGTTATTTTTTTCTTCAGTAATAATTTAACCAGAAGATGAACTCCTGTTGACCATTTGCTTGTTTGTTTGTTGGCTTACTGAGACCGGGTCTCAAATCCATTTAGCCTGGTTTGTCTCTGAGGTCACAGCGATCCTCCTGTCTCAGTCTCCCAATTGCTGAGGTTACAGGCATGCTCCACTTCGCATGGCTCTTGTAGAATGTTAACAAAAAACACTTACGAATTTTAATAGAGAAATCCTGAGCTCAAGGCCAACATGCAGTATTGAGCACAGCATAGTAAATGACAAACTATGTTAAGGATTAATTTGAAACCTTTAATCACATGAACTAGATTTGTGGTTATATAACAAAATGTCAAATGAATCAGAAAATTATACACTGTAAATATGCCCTCAGTGTGGTTATTTTACCCTTGGGAGAGAAAAATTTTAGAAGGGTCAGAGAGGAAAATTGGAGATATAGAAGAAGGAGGAAGAAGAGGAGCAGGAGGCAGAAGGGGTGCAGAAAGAGCAGGAAGAAGAGATTAGAAGTAGGAGTGGAGGACAAAGGAAGATGATGCAAACTGGGAAATTGGTGAAGAACACAGGAAGGAAACACATAAGGCAGAAATAAGCACTTGAGAGGCTGAGACAGGAGGATTGTTGAGAGTTTCACACCAGCCTCTTTATATAGTGAGTTCAAGGCTGGTCTGAACTACATGGTCAGTCCCTGTGTCAAAAAAAGAAAAAAGAAGGAAGAAATCAAAACAAGAACAGAACACAGCAACAACGTCAACAAAACTGTAAATAACGTTCATACTCACAAAACAAGAACAAACTAGTACAACTAAGGCTGGGTGTT
>RJWM01042732.1:0-14068 GCA_004363535.1 Dasyprocta punctata
TTTTTTTTTTTGTGGATGCCACAACAAAAACAATGAAGTTTATTCTTTCATGGTTCGGGAGACCAGGAGTCTAAATTCAAGATGTTGGCAGGATCAGGCCCCCTGCAAAGTCTCTAGAGAAGAATTCTTTCTTACTTTTTCCGGATTCTGGTGGCTCTGGTCACTCCTTGGCCTATAGATGCACAATCCAATTTCTGGTACTTTGTTTTCATATCAGTCTTCTCTTTGGACTGTTAAAGGGGCAGTTGGCATTGGATTTAGGGCCTACTCAGCTTATCTAGAATGCCTTCATTTTTCTATTCTTAATTTAATTTTATACACAAAGATTACTATTATTATTTTCAAATAAGATCACATTCACAGATTCCAGGGTTTAGCATACTTTTTTGAAGGCTACCATTCAACTTACTACAGGAAGGCAATGAGCATATTATTATTCCTGTTTTTATCCATGCACACTCGTAGCCACAGATGCAGAAACCTGAACAGGGAATTCATGTCTTAAGAACAGGAAAAAACTAAATATTTTGGGCACACAATCAGGGATGTTAACCTCTTTCTATAGTTCTTTCCACTTCAGAGAAAATCAGACACTGTTATTTAAAAAAACTGTGTAGCATTAGGTTTCTCCGTGACAACAATTCAGCCGACCTTGATATTCAAGCATTTGAGTTGTATATCTGTGGATCTCTTGGTAATAGTTGGTTTGATTTTGATTTAAGGGCTCAACTCCAGGAAAAATGACCTTGAACTCATTATTCATTAGTTGGGAGGTGAGTTATCATTGTCGATCATTTTCCTGGGAGCTCAAAAGATAGTCAACATCAGGCTTATTCAGACAAACATTGAATCATTTTCTGCTGATGTAAGAAATCATCTGAATCCATTTTCTCTAGCTTGTATCTAGGGAAATCAGATTATAGACTCTTCATATTCACTAATGTCAGTGGGCTGGGAATTGTGAAATGGCTTTTTACTCAGTTGTAGTTAGTAAAGCATCAGAGAGTTGTTTTATTACCTTTCTTCTTAAAAAATATATGATTAATTCTTTCCATGGAAACTAACTTGATATTGTTAGTCAGTGGGCATGTTTTTGTCTAATACTAATGTGCTAGTCTGGTGTGAATCTATGGTTTCATTTTCTTTTCACAGTTTCTTTTCCATTTATAGTGCAATGTAATTCTCTCTCAGTCTTGATTTTATGAAATAATGGGTGAGAAGAAGATGTATCAAGGTTATTAAGTCCTTCTCCAATCTTGAGATACTCCTAACTCTTACTCTTAACTCATCAAAGTGATTTAGCTGTGATTATACAGGTAATTCAGACAAAATACCTATTCCCTTTCTCTCACTAGTTAGGCCTGCCTGTGATTGCCTGTATAATGAAAGGCAGTAAGTTAAACAATTTCATTAAATTTAACACCCTATAAAATACACAAGTCATTGGCTGCATCAGTGGTGCATGAGCATTTAATAACAGGAACTAGTGCTTCACAATGTATCACAGTTTACCAAGAACTTTCTTTTTATTCTAACTAGAATTTGTAAGATAGGTGGTATTATATCCATTTTAAAGATAAGTGTGGGCCAGTGTGGTTAAATATCTAGTAGATATCAATATCTATAGTAACAGAGCTGGTTAATTCTAGAACCATGACCGGAGGATACTGCCTGCAACTTTCTTTCATAGAATATGAATTCTTTTAATTTTGATACTGTTGTTTAGCAGTTGAAAGTAAGAAGCATGGGTAAATGATTTGTTTTAACTCTGCAACTTAAAAGATGCTTGGAACTTTAAGGATTATAAATTGGAAATTATAGATATCTTTATTGAAAAATCCTGGGTCAAAGAGAAAAATTAAAACTACATTTGCTGTGTATTTAGGAAAGAGATGCTGAAAAAATGCTTTAAGAAGGAATAAGATAAGATCAAAATTGTACTGAGTGGAAAATTCATAACCTTAAATATCTGCATTAATCTGGTTGTGGTGGCACATGCATATAATCCCAGGAAAACAGGTGGCTGAGAAAGAGGATCACAAGCTTGACTCAAGCCTGGACAACTAGGAACTTAGCTAAAGCCTGTCTAAAAATTAAAAAAAATACACAAATATGACTGGACTTGTAGCTTGCTGCAAAACCCCTGAGTTCAATTCTTAGTACCATCAAACCAAACCAAATCAAACTGAGACAACCCAACCCCCTGCATTAGAAAATAAGAAAAAAGAAAGAATTAGGTATTTACTGCTGGAATTTGTGATGTCTAACAAATTATTCAACAAACACCATTAAATGAAATACATATTCATTATTTATTGTTAATCATTTATACAACCAGGAGAAAGAAAAAGGGAGAATGTTATCAGCAAGATAGTGAAACAGTAAGTCTTCAGCCCCTATTCTCTCAGAACAACAATAATTTGGAAGCTGTCAATGGACTTTTATGGTAACTTTGGGGTTCCAGGTAAGAACTTGGGGTTCAGGTGTCTGACACTTGTATAGCCCAGGACTGAGGACTGTTCTGAGAGGGTTTACCTGTCCTCCAGTGGCAGGCTTCTTGCGTATGGCCCCAGGCACAGACCTGGGAATGGCCTTATCCCTTTCTGAATTCTGCCACAGTCCTGTTTATTTTTGGTCTTGCCATACAGTTGGGAAAGTTTTAGCTTATTTTTAAAAATAAACTTTCTGTCATTTTATCATTCTTTTCCAATATTTCCAAATGCATATATTGGGCTTATTTGTTAACACCTGATAAATATCATAGCCTTTCTTCACTTTTTCATTTTTCCTTATTTTTTCTTCTCTGACTGAATAATTTCAAATGATTGATCTTTGAATTTGCCATTTCTTTCTTCATGATCAAGTTTGTGTTGAAATATTATTGCGTTTTTAATTTTTTAAAATTAATTTTATTTTAAAGATAGTAAAATTCAACAAAAACATAACAGAACAAAGTCAATCAAAACAAAGCAGTAGAACTGGTACAGAACTTCAAAGCAGGATACTCGGAAAACAATAGCTACTATAGTATATCTTGTTATCTTCACAATAGTTGACCTTTCCATCAGGTATAGTAAAATCAAACCAAAAACAAAACAGAATAAAACCAATCAAAACAGAATATTGAAAAAGTAAAACAATTAATTGGAATAACGCGAAACAGTGAGAACAGTATTGGGCCTCAAACACAAGATAGAAGGGAATCTCCCACATTCACTCTATTGCATACTGTCATCCTCCCAAGAGATACTCAGACTGCTGGCCCCAGACCCACAAAATCAACCAAACAGTACAAGCATTTAGTTACTTTATGTACCTTAGTTGCTATCAATTTAGCCAATCCTCCAAACCAGCAGGTTGCTTATGGGGGTGGTGGTGGAAAAGGGTTCTTGATTGTCATCCCGCATGCTGCTAGAAGTACAGGGAGTGCAGATCTTTCTCTTTCTGGAGTTCACACCACTTGCACCACTCACCAGGAAGACTGGCTAGTTGTCTTCTGGTTGAATCCTCCCTGACCCTTGTACTTTTAATTTTTGTCATCTCCAGAATTTCTGTGTTTTTTGTTTTATCTTTGTTCAACTTCTCTTTTGTTTTTGTATGATTTTCCTGATGTCATTAAATTATTTACCTGTGTTGTCTTATAGCTCACTGAGCTTCACTAGAACAATTATTTAAAATTCTCTGTCAGGAAATTCATGGATCTTCATTGCATTGAGGTTGGTTAATAGAAGTTTATTATTTTTTTTGTAGTGTCATTGTTCTCTAATTTTTTATATTCCTGTATACTTGCATTGTGCCTATGTATTTGAAGAATCAGTCAGCTCTTCTAGGCTTCATGAACTATCTTCCTTAGGAACTGACTTCATCTCCAGAGGGGAGGTATAGGATACTGACTGGGGGTGTGTACTGAGCTAACTCTTGGCAACAGATCTAGTGGTATGGGACTCTAAGTTGGACAGTGCACAGCAGCTCAAGGTCTAGGTAGCTGTTATGGTTCAGGGAAAGAGGATTCATGATACTAGCAGGTGCAAGAATTTTGAAGCAAACGTTGCAAGGGGTCCATAGTAGTTATAAGGGCTACCACAATTGTGAGTCCTCAGCAGATCAAGTCCAGCACCAAGCACCCCTGGGTAGGTTGAAACCAAGACCATAGGTATTCACACACACAAAGTGGAGACTGGCAATAGAAGTTGAAATAGGCTGCTTGAGAGTCTATAATTTATGATGTAGTTCTTAGTGTACAGGTGGCGATGGGGGCTCCTGCAGGTAGTAGGGGCCAGGGCCTGTTCTAAGCATGCAGTGGCTTCACTAGGTCCTGTGTTAAGGGTACTCTGAGTCCTGTGATAATGCTGTCTCTAGGGTCCTTGATGGTGAAAGTTGTGTAGGTGAGAAATGGGGGCCTGCATTGATTGCAAGGGATGTTGAGGTTCTCAGTGGCAAAGGCTGCTGTGTTCTCTTCCCAGCATTCCATTGGGAGGCGCAGTGACACTTGATGTGTGCTGATAGTGATAGCCCCAGTTATCTCTGTTCCTAGTCATTTCCAGATGTCTCAACTGTGCTGGTCTCCACAGCCATCTGGATGGGTTTAAATCAAAGTGAGTTGTTTGGCTAGTGTCCTGAATGGCTGAGGAAGACAGACACCCATTCTATCCTTTTCCTCAAAATGAACATATCCCTCTCTGCACTGAGATGTGCCAACTTCTGTGATGGGACAAGGCAGGCAAAATCAAGTTGTTCTTATCCTTTTGATGAAATTATTGCTGACATTTTTTTCTGTTCAGTTAAATCCCCAACTTAAGAACAAGTTCCATTCTGGAAAACATTTGTAAATTAGATTCATCCATAAGTCTGACAAAGTGTTTTCTACACCTTTGACACATGTATGCAATGCAAAGCATAAAGAACTCAAATGCAAGGTATGTTCATAACTGGGGAAATCTGAAACTAAAATATTCCCAAATTGAGGACCTACTGTATTGTGTTGCTGTAATAGGCTAACTGGGCTCCTGAGCTCTCTCAGAACTGTTTTTGTTCATAGATAGCAATTTTTTCAGGTGGGAATAGAAGCTAAAAATTTCTACTCCAATGCCTTTCTAATGTCTTCCCTCATATCACCAGAGACAGACTTTCTGTTTTGGAAGGAGAAAAACCATTATTGTTTGAGAAGAAATATTTTAAATTTGAGAGCTACTATTGTGGATGTCTTGAAATTATATGTTTTCTAATAATTCAGTACTACAGGTTTCATTAATGAGATCATTTTCCAAACTGAGAGCAAAGAATTTATTTTGCTTCTGTAATAATGTGGGATCTCCTTCACTGTTAGTAAAAAGAAGTAGTTCTGGGAAAATGGGGCATGATATTTGAAGATTGTTTGAAATGGGAAGTGCTTACTGAGGTATTTAAGTGGTAGATTAAACCTAGAAACACATTAAACAGATTAAATTGTGAAGAGTTGTTTCTTAAGGAGGGCCTTTGTTTTTGGCAATCTAGATTTATACTATATACTTTAGGAGGGAAATCCTTTAAGGCACTTTTTTTCCTGCTACTGCATTACTTATTGCTGTATTGATCATAAAGTAATATCCTTACTTTACTCAGCAAACATCTACTGAACACAATCACTTTGATAGTCACTGGGGATAGAGCAGAGAACATATTTGTATTGGGTAATATTATGTAACCCTAAGTCCTCATATACTTTTGATGGGGCTGAGTTATTGGTTTGTTATGTGGTGCAGGGCTTGGCAATGTGAGTGCTGTACCCGCCCAAGGGTGGAGCTGACATACAGTGTAAAGGAACACGGGTCTTCCTCTTGAGCTTCCACCCTCTCTCGCTAGCGTGCCTTGCAGCTTGCAACCGCCATTAATGGCACCTCTGCCATGCCATGCTGACTTGGATCCAACTAACTATGGACTGAAACTCCCAAGAAACTGTAAGAATAAACCTTTCCTTCCCTAATTTTGGGCATCAGGTATTTTGTCTCAGCAATGAGTGAAAAGTAAATAAGACAGAATTTGGTACCAGAGGAGTGGAGTCATTGCTGTGACTATTCCTGACTATGTGGTTTGAGAGCCTTTGGAAATGGCTTGTGGGAAGAGTTTGGAAAGGTTCAGAGATGTCACCTGAATCCATAGAGCTGGAACAGCTTAGACTGTTCTGTATGGGAGATTCTGGTCAGAGCCCAGGAGACCAGTAGGCTGATAAAAAGCCTGCCAGTAGGGACCAGGCTCAGGAGGTTTCTTCTGGGAAAAAGGACTGCATTGGTTGTTGGACTCAACATGATGTGTGTTACAGCATGGCAGAAAGTTAGTCTGCACTCTGCCCGTGTCCAGAGACTTTGCCTGAGACTGAGATTAAGGGTGACGGACTAATTAGTTTGGCAGAAAAATTTTCCAGGCAATCTAGTGTTGAAATGGTGGCCTGGCTTTTGTTGGGGGCACTTAGCCAGATTTATGTTGTGAATAGAGAGCAAGGAGCCTGGCATGAAGATTTAAAACCTTGTGAGTTTGGTCAGGAAGCTGTGGACTTTAAAGATGGAGCTGATATCTTGATTGCTGAGAAGGAACAAAGGAATAAAAAAGATGGCCTGGGGGCATCCCGGGAAGCAGCAGGCCTCCACTCTTTGCAGCCTGAAATCAACAAAGGTGAAAGAGTTTGCTTAGAGAAAAAAGCTGCAGATTGCTATGTCCCAGAGTGGCAACAAAGGCCATAGGAGGTTCCAAAATGGAAGTGGCCACACCAGAATCCAGAATGGTGGCAGCATAGAGAAGCTGTTCCTCGCAATCAGGTTCAGAGAGCTCAGTGATGCAGGCAGTCAACCCCTACAACCAAGAGAGAGGAAAGCCTGGCTACTGCTCTAGCCTGCAGCAGACCTTGGCAGCATCCATGTGGCACTGGTTTTAAGTACAAGAAAAGGCTAAGGTAGCTTCTGCCTCACCTGCAGAGAGCAATGTGTAAAGATGTAAGGGTGAAGCCAAGGAACATGGATCATCCAAGGAAAGTTGTGGAAGTTAAGACCCTTGAAAGTGCCACAGGGGTGAAATCACTCAAGCCTTTTGAAACTTGTAATCAGATTGCTTCAGATGCTGAGCAGAGAACTCCAGGACTCACTGTTTGCCCTGCTGGATTTTGGACTTGTTATGGTTCCAATGCTTTGTATTCCCCTGTTTGTAACTTTTGGAATGGTAATGTTTATCTTGTGCCTTTATATGTTGGAAGTGTTTAACCTCATTTTCATTTCAACAGGAGGTTACAGTTATGAGTTTGCCATAGATCTTGGAGGAGATTTGGGACTTGGACTTTTCAACAATGCTGAAACTGTTAGGACTATGGCAACTCTTGGAGGTGGGCTAAATGTCTTTAGTATTAAGAATGTACATGAGTCCTTGGGGGTCCAGGGGTGGAATGTATTGGGTAATACTATGTACACCTGAGTCCTCATGTACTTTTGATGGGGCTGAGTTATTGGTTTGCTGTCTGGTGCGGGGATTGGCAATGTGAGTGCTGCACCCGCCCAAGGGTGGAGCTGATATACAGTGTAAGGGAAGATGGGTCTTCCTTTTGCGCTTCTGTCCTCTCTTGCTAGCGTGCCTTGAGGCTTGCAGTTACCATGAATGGCAGCCCCGCCACGCCATGCTGACTTGGATCCAACTAATTATGGACTGAAACTCTGGAGAAACTGTAAGAATGAAACTTTCCTTCCCTAATTTTGGGTGTCAGGCACTTTGTCTCGGCAACGAGTGGAAAGTAACTAAGACAATATTTGACTTTGTAAATATTCTACACCAATAAATATGAATTTAATAGTATTCTAATACCTATAGATAACAATTACATCTTATGATGAATCTTTATAATGCAGCCATATAGGTCAGGAAAAGCTATTGTGAGGAGGTGCTGCTTTAGCAGGAATTTGAATAGAAACCAAACAGTAGAGAAATGAAAAGGTATTCATGACAGAGGAAACAGTATGTTCAAACACTCTGTGGTGGGAGGGAGCAAGAGGAAGCTATGAGATGGAGTGAAACCCAATGTAGATTGAATAAGGAGCATAAGGGAGGGTAAGAAGTATGAGATGAAGTTTGTGAAGAGATAGAAGTGAAGCAATTCATTCCTTTCAAAGAAAATGTTCAAATGGAAAGGGTAACAAGGCAAGGGAAGGTGGAAGGAAAGGAGGAGAAAAGGTAAAAAGTATCAAGGAAAAAGTAGAACTAAAGCATGTGTAAATTGGCAGGGGAAGAAGTATTGAAGGGAGAAGAGGGGAATGGAAATAAAGAATTCAGATGTATTGTGTACAGGTACAAATTCCCTATGATGAATGTGATCTATATGTATGACAAATATGTACTTATAAAAAGAATAATGTTAAAAAATTCATTCCTTTCATCCATTCATGGAAGGATATTGAATGCTATCATCTTTTTTTTGTGATAGTGGCTAATGAACCCAAGGTCTTCACACTGAGCTACATCCCCAGCTATTTTTAAAATGTTTTATTTTGGGATAGGTCTCAGTAATTTGTTCAGATTGAGTATCAACTTGTGATTTTCCTATCGCAGCCTTTCAGAATGCTGAGAGTACAGGCATGTGGGACCATGCCCAGTTATCACTGTCTTTATATCAAAGATAAAACCATGGTAGAGATGGTGGAGGTATTGATGGTATCAGATTTGTGCTTAAAAAACATTTTCCTATTTACATTTTGGAAATCCAATGGAAAGGAATTGAGAGTGTAGATAAACCTGTTGAAACTGTTACTTTAAAAATGAGTTTTAGAACCACATCTCCACGAGCCCACCAGCTGACATCACCATCAGGGGTGGTAACCAGTGCAGGCTAGGAGAAGCAGGCAGTCATGTGTGTACCTACAACAATTGGGAGAGTCTTGGTGTATCTGTGCATGTCTAGAGAAGCCTGTCCTAGAGCCCACCACCTCCCTGGGAACCTAGGTCAGGAGAAACCCAGGTGCCTGGCCCATTTCTCCTACATTGTGGATGGGCAGTCAACATTGGAAGCGCCCAGGACCCCACAACCAGCTTATCTGGAGGAACCTAGGAAAATGTCAAGATGAAGGAGAAAAAGGCAATCTCAGACCTCTAGCCTACACAGAACACATTCAGGAGACATGGACATGGAAGAAATTGGAAGTTGTACACCTGAAATTTCTTAAAGGTTAGCAACTGAAGTAAAGAAACAATTTCATGAGAGAAGAAATCACAAACATAATGAAATAACTTCTGAGCATATCTAAAGAAGACATAGATAAAAAATGATGGAAATATTGAATGAACAATATAGGGAAGAATTATAGTCTATGAAACAAATTCAAAGAGATATCCAGGAAATTAAACTCTCCATTGAAGGCTGGTAAAACTGCTTGAATGGAACTTAAGATGGACTTTCAGACCTTGAAGACAGGATTACAGCAAGCAATCATGAAAGGAAAGATGTCTTAAAAATAATAAGGAACCAGGAAATAACAATTAAACAACTACAAGACAATGCAAAGAAAAATAAGAGTGGTAAGTGTCAGCAAAAAAGCAGGGGTCAACACAAATCACATAAAAAGACTATTTACGGAAGTAATAGCAGAAAACTTCTTAAGCATGAGAAAAGGACCTGACATACAGATAAGTGAGGCATATAGAACTCCACTAGCTATAATCAACATAAATCTACACCCAGACATATAATAATCAAGATCCCAGAAATTTAGCACAAGAACAGAATATTCAAGGCTGCTGGAGAAAAGAAACAAATCACCTATAAAGGAAAACCAATCAGCATCATGGCAGATTTCTCTACACAAACCATCAAGTCATGAAGAGCATGGACTGAAGTGTTTTAAGACCTGAAAAAAACAACTTCCAATCTAGACTGATGTACCCTACAAAACTATCTTTCAAAATTAATGGAGAAATAAGATACTTACATGACAAAGAACAACTGAAGGACTTCATGACCACCAAAACCAACCCTCCAAAGAGTGCTGAAGGATATTCTAGAGAGAGATAAAGACGACCATGGTTCCAGTAACAACAGCAAAGGGGGATTGCTAAGCAGGGCAGACAATTGAATGGAAGGGAAGCATAAGTGGGCCAGTGGCAGGAGGACAGCATGGTAGAGATGAGCCAGTGCATAAACATTAAAGTAGATGGCCTCAGTTCACCAATAAAAAGAAACATAGGCAGAGTGGATTGGGACACAGGATCCATAAATACTCTGTATACAAGAAACACATTTGACTAGAAAGGAAATTCATGGACTGAAGGTCAGAGGCAAGAAGATAATGCTCCATGCAACAAAGACCTAGACAAAACAGGGGTAACTTACTCATCAACTGCAGAATGGATAAGAAAGATATGATATTTTTATACAATGGAAAGCTACTCAGCTATAAAAAAGAATAATTCTGAGGCTCTTGTAGGTAAATGGATGCAACTTGAAATCATGCTCATGGGTGTAATGGTTCAGACTCACATGGGTGAACATCATGTTGTCTCCATATTATAAAAAAACTGAAGGAGTTAATGGGATCCAAAATGTATAATAGATATTGTGAAAGTGAAAGGGGAGGAAACGTCTAAAAAGAGAAGGTGATAACCATTGTTACTTTCCTAATGTCTTGTTTTGAAGTCTTGTATCATTTTCATTGTTTTATTTTGTCTGGTTTTATTCTGTTTTGTTTTGTTTTATTTTACTATGTCTGATGATATGGGCAGGAATTTGAAGATAAAGATATATTATGATAACCATTTTCTATTTCCTGTTGTCTTGTTTTGAAGTCCTGTATCACTTTCATTGTTTTGTTTTGATTGGTTTTATTCTGTTCTGTTCTGTTTGATTTTATTAAGTCTGATGGTATGGGCCACTATTTTGAAGATAACAAGAGGTATTATGGTAGCCATTGTTGATTTCCTTTTTACTTTGTTTTAAAGTTCTGTATCGCTTCCATTATTTAGTTTTGATTGGCTTTATTCTGTTTCATTTTGTTTGGTTTTATTCTCTTTAAAATAAAAAAATTAGTTTTATTGATGTTTTGTCACAGAACTTTTAGATAAAATCTCCAGTTTAGAAAAAGTGATACCTGTTGGTCTCCTCTGTCTCAGGTGGGGATAGGTGTGTTAGACAATCCATCTCTAATGATTAATTTTATGTGTGAATTTGACTGGACTATGGTGACCAGATATTTGGTCAACAATATTCTGGATATTTCTATGAGGGTGTTTCTGGGTGAGATAAATTTTTAAATTAATGAAATTTGAGTAAGACAGTTAACTCTCTCTAATGTGGGTGAGCTTTATCTAGTCAGCTGGATGCCTGAATAGAAAAGGAATGATCTCTACTTAGAAAGAAGGAATTCTGAAACAAATTCCGTTTGAATTGAACAACATCAGTTTCTCTCTGGTTCTTCAGCGTCAAGACCCACCGTGCAGATTTGAATTAAACATTTCCTCATAACCGTTGATCTCTTGCTCTCTCTCTGTCTCCCTCCCCCTGCCCCTCTTTCCTTCTTTCCCTCTTTCTCTCCCTCTGTCTCTCCCCTTTTCCCTTCTCTTTCCACTCCCCTCCCACTCTTTCTTTATCATCTTTCCTAGCTTTAAAATGCAATACAGAATAATGATTTAAAAATGAAAGTACATTTTGCTTTTAGAAGCCATCTGATTATTGGTAAAAACAAAAGAAAACAATGCAAAAACAACAACAAAAAAACCCCAAAGAGGATCTAGAAGCCACAAAAGTAGTCAACCAGAGACTTGGCTGGTTAATATTTTGTCAATTTCACCTACTCTAACCATTCAGTTTTCACTGTATATGGGACAAGTGAATCTATGATAATTAACAGGATAAATCAGACATAGGAGAGATAGATTTTGTAGAGGGAGAACACAAATGTTTGGAGTCTTTGCTACTGAGGCACCCAGTGCACAAGATGATATAAAGGTGAGAGCATATAGCAGGTAAAAGAGAAAATACCAGGATATTAACAAAAAGATTCTAAAAATTAGTATCCTTTCCCTTTTTCCATATAATTTGCATTGTTCAGCTGTTGACAGTAGGCCACCTAAGAATAGAAGCCTGAGTGAGATCAGATGAGCAGATCTGGGATTCTCAGTTTGATGTGATGGAGAGAGCTTTTGGAGAGGTATGTCTTGATGTCTTCTTGTGTCCAAAAATTTGAAAGATTGGGAAAAATCGGTCAGTAGATAATTTATCTGTTTCTTTGTACTTTCTCAAGATCAGAGATGTCAAATGAAGCAGCTAGTCTTGCTAGATATTGTGGCAAACCTCTTATAAATTTTCCTGGGTTTTTTTTTAAGGCTCATACTAGTTTTCAGCTTGAAATGAAAACAATGGTACCACATCATAGTTGAAAACAAATTTCTGCTTCTCAAGGAACTTTCAGGTAGGTGATCATGTTTGAAGTACTCGGGACCTGTCTTCTCTTCCCTTGTGTTCCTTCCATTCCCTTCCATTCCCTTCCCTTCCCTTTCTTCTTTCCTTCCTTCCTATCTCCCTCCCACCCCTTCCCTCTTCTCCACTCTCCTCCTTTCTCTTGTTTTCCTCCCCCCATAATCTTTTTTTTTTTTTTGGCACTGGGGATCGAACTCACAACCTCGCACCTGCCAGGGCAGGCGCTTAAGGCACTGAGCCAAACTCCCGGCCCTGGTTTTTTTGAGGCAGGTTTGCACCATGTAGTTCAGGTTGGCCTTGTGCTCGCGTTGTAGTCCAAGCCGGCCTCGAACTCACAATGGTCCTCCTACCTCAGCCTCCCAAGCCCTGGGATTAAAGGCATGTGCCACCACGCCCGGCACCACCTTTCTTTTTTTGTGGCACTAGGGATTGAACCCAAGTCCTCTGGGCTGAGCTTCATCCTCAGTCCATTTTTATTTTTGAAACAGGCTGTCCCTAAATCACTAAGCCAGGTCTTGCTATTATACCCAGGCTGGCCTTAAACTTTCACTCCTGTCTCAGCCTCCCAAGTAGCTAGGATTACAAGCATCTGTACTTGACTGTAACTGGTTTCCATTACACTTCTGAATGAGAGATCTAAATATGAAAATCTCTTCCAAATCATATTATTAGCTTGGTAGGTGTTTGTCTGCTTCTTTTCTTGTGTCTTTTATATTGTGCTAATCTTAGCCTTGAGAGGTCACATGGTATCGTGTTAAAAGTGCAGGCTCCATTGGTGGGTCCATCAAATCCCAGCACTTTATCCTTTGCAGATGCTGCTGTCATCTGTAGCAGCCTGCTGCGAGTCATGGTCAATGCCACAATCTTCAGTGGCACTATCGATGATGAGTCTTTGGGCCTTATCTTCTTTGAGCTGTTTGCCCACAAAATTCCAAAGACATCAGAAATCTTTTGTACTCTGAGCACTGGAGACAAAGAATTTGACTTTAAGGATTTCTGCTTTCTTGGAATTACTCCAGGATCTATGTTCCAGGGCAATGATTACACATATCATGATGGCATTAGTGGCAAGTCTGTCTACATGGAGAAATTGGTAATGAGAACATCATCCTGAAGCATACAGGCTCTGGCTTTTTGTCCATGATAAATGCTGGAAAAAAACCAGAAATGGTCCCCAACTTTTTGTATCTGCGCTACTATGTGGTTAGATAGCAAGCACATGACCTTGGGAAGAGTAAAAGGGGGGCATAAACATAATGGAGTCCACAAGAATGGTAAAGTCAGTAAGACAATCACCATTGTTGACTATAGACAAGTAATTCATTTGACTTTGTTTTATCTTAATCACCAAACCATTTTTTTTCTGTAGCATAGGAGAGTATTCCTCCACCCCATTTGCTTGCAATATCCCATAATCTTTGTGTTTTTCACTTTGTTTCTTTGGTTTACATATTTTTCTCATTTCCCTTTGAGGGCTATCTGGATTACAGAGTTAAGTTTATTATTATGAATAAAAAGTAAATAACAACAAAAAATGTGTGATCCAAAGTCACATCAATTCTAGGTGACTCAATTTCCTTTTATGTAAAGTGGAGATACTAACTTGTGCCTGTGTCATAGAGTTATTGTGAGGATTCAGAGTATGGATAT
>RJWM01042733.1:0-14183 GCA_004363535.1 Dasyprocta punctata
TATAAATTTTTATATGATTATATTTTAAAGACTTTCAGGTTTGATAGTGGCCAGCCATGAACAGAAACTTTAAATTTATATTATAGAAACTATTAGGATTAGAATTTGGCACATAGAGATATTTTCTTGGCCACAATAATTATTTGAACATTTAAAAATTTTAATGCTTTTGGACAGACATTGTTCATTTTGATTACAAGCACCTATAGTCGTCATTGTTTCATCCATTTATGTCACTTGACTAGCTCATTTAGACCTTTGTATTTGCGGCCTCTGGCTTAGCATCTGTCCAAGCATGCATCTTCAAGTAGTCACTGGTACATTTTAAATTATACATGTACATAAAAGAGTTCAAAATATAATAATGACATGTAACAGAAAGAAGCAACATACTACAGTAAGGGAATTAACAATCCTGGGTTCTAATCCTAGCACTGCCATTACTGACTTTTTTTTTTTTTTTTTGGTATCAGGAATCAAACTCTGGTCCTTGTGCTTGCCAGGCAGGTGCCTTGCTACTGAGCTATACCCTCCACCCTAACTATTTAGAGTCATTTTTCTTTGCATCTATAACTGTTAGTGTTTGGTTTTGATCTGTTCTTGAGTTCTATGAAGCATCATGACTATGGAATTAAATTCAACATCAAGATTTAAGGAATTACAATACAAAAGCTAAATTTGTCCTGTCTTTCATCTTTATTATCAACTACTTCTTTTAACCTTAGAGTTTATTTATTTATTTTTGTGGTCTAATTTGTGCATTTCTTTTAGTTTTAAAACTGTATTCAACTTTTATTTTTAAAATTTGAGACTTTTTGGAGAATATAGCAGAACCTTGAACTGTAAATAACTTGTTCTGTGAGTGTTCTGTAAGATGAGCCGACATTTCTACTAAATTTTAACTTGATATATAAGAGATGTGTTACAGTATAAGTTGTATGCGACATTCTCTCTCTCTGTCTCTCTCTCTGGGATGGTGGATGATTATCTCCCATGCCAGATATCAATGATTTTTTTTAGAATGTTGGAAGGTGCCCACAACCGTCACTAGTATATTTTTTGTCACTTCGGAGCACCCATGGACAGTCCTTTGCATTTCCACACAGGAGTAAGCTTAGGAATGCTTTACTTCATTCTGGGTCAGGCTGCCTATAGATACAGACCCTTTCCTCTGCTGCCTTATTGTCAGTCACATTAAATACAGTATGTGGTAAGAGTTTATTAATACTGTATTGTAGTCAACACCTGTGTGAGCATATATAATGGGCCCCATGTATAGAAAAGATTGAAAAGAAAGATGATAAAAAGAAGGAGGTGATTATGGTAAAAGTTAAGGAAATCATTGAGAAGTATGAACGAAATATGTGAGTAGCCAAAATTGCAGGATTGAGTTCAACCCCCAGTGCCGCAAAAAAATAAAAAATAAGAAACAAAATTGCAGGATTTTATAAGAAGTCTACATTGACCATTTGCACAGTATTAAAGAAGAAAGAAAATGTAGCAAAAGGAGTCAAGAGAGTATCAAAGCAATGGTCATGTGTTCTGGAAGATAAAGAAAAGTTGCTTCTCATTTGGATAAAACAGAAGCAACTCGTAGGTGATACTATGCAGGAGAACTTTATGAGAAGGCAAAGGCCTTATACTTTTTTTTGGCACCAAGGATTGAACTCACAACCTCGTGCCTGCCAGGCAAGCACTTAGCCACTGAGCCAAATTCCCGGCCTAGTTTTTTGAGGCAGGGTTGCACTATGTAGCTCAGGCCTGTCTTGCGCTTGCTTGCGTTATAGCCCAAGCTGGCCTGGAACTCACAACGCTCCTCCTACCTCAGCCTCCCCAGTGCTGGGATTAAGGTGTGCGCCACCACGCCCGGCAAAGGTGTTATACTTGTAAGGGAGTAAATTGATAAATGTGTCAACAAAAGATGAAGAAGCCTTCAAGGCAATCAGGGATGATGCTAGAACTTTAAAAGGAGAAGTGGCATTCATAATGTTGTGAGGCATGGAGAAGCTACAAGTTTAGGCACTAAGGCAGCTGAGGTATTCACTACTGACTTCTAGAGCTTATGGCTTCTGAGTGTTACCTAAAGAAACAGGATTTAACTGTGATCAGAAGGGGATTTTTTGGAAAAAGTTGCCAAAGAGAAACCCATGTTATAGAAAAGAGAATACAGGGCCTGGTCACAAAGTTCATGAAAGACCATCTCACTCTCTTGTTTTGTGCTAATGCAAATGGGAATTTCAAAGTCAAGCCTTTGTTCTTGTATTATTCCAAAAATACATGAGCCTTCAAAAAATTTGAAGTGTAGAAGAGCAGTTAAATGTTATGTGGTGGTCTAACAGCAAGGGTTGGGTCGTTTGTGTCTTGTTCTTTGTGTCTTAGTCTTTGTATCTTGATCAGTGAGGTCTTCAGTCCTGTGGTGAAGAGATACCTTTTAAAAAAAGAATCTTTCATTCAGAGCCTTGCTTATTATGGATAATGCTCCTGGTCATCCTCCAGGCTTTGAGGATGACTTACAGAAGGAATTTGAGTTCATTAAGGTTAAGTTCTTCCCTCTGAACACCACTCCAATCCTCCAGCGCATGGATCAGCAGGTAATTTTGAAGTTTAAAAAGCTTTACATCAAAGCTGTATTTCAGCAATGATTTGAGGTGAATGGAGGAATAAACCTTATCCTCTGACTGTTTTGAAAATGTCATTCCCATATCCTGAACTGCCTCAACATCATTGAAAAAGCCTGGTTATAAGGTCACCAAAAACCCCCTCAATTTAGCTTGGAGAAAACTATGGCCTGGTTGAGTTCTTGGACTTAACAGGAACTGTCGTCCTGTTGTTGATCCAGTTATGTCTTTGGGGAAGACTATGAGAGTCGAGGTAATGAGGATGACATTCAAGAGCTGGTGGAGGAACATGGTCAGGAGCTGATCACCAAGGAACTGTTGGCTCTGCATTGTGAGAAACTGCAAGAGGTTATGGAGGAGATCTGGTCTATAGAAGAGGAGTAGAAAAAGGCAGATGAATCCCTCATTTTAGATGAGATTAGGGAGATGTGTAAAATGTGGAAAACAATGCATAATTTTGTAGAAAAGTACCACCTGAATAATGCTGTAGCAATGTGAGCAGTAAATAGCGCCACATTTCTGTGAAATGCTCAAAAGGAGGCTAAAGCGTTGGATAGGTTTTTTGTTAAGGTTGCATGGAAAGAGATTCCATTGAGCTAGTAGATAGCAGTGATTTCACTAGTGATAGTGAAAACCATCCTACACAATAACCCTCTAGTCTTTTGTCTCCCTTATACCAGTCATGAAGGTTTTGTAAGGTGAGTACAGACTAATTTGTTTAATTTTTATTATGTTTTATTTTGTATTTTCTTCATTATTTTGTATTGTACTACAGAATTATAATCACTTTTGCATGAATATTTTTGGGTTGTGAAACAAATCTTCTGAGGTTCCATTGTTTCTTATGGGGAAATTTGCTTTTATATACAGTGCTTTGTATTATAAGGATATTTCCAGAATTATGCTTGCAAACCAAGGTTTTACTATATATTTCTAACAGTGCTCTTCTGTTTTTGGAGTTGTCAGTTGTGAGTTGTTTTTTGTTCAGATCACCTTTTCACCAGCCTAAAAATTCCATGGTTGTCTCTCTGCCTTTTCAAAGAGAATGTGTTTGATTTTCACTAAAGAAGCACACAAAATAGTTCAATTCTTGTTCAGCAAGTTCTCAGGTAGACTTAAGAGGATATTGGAAATTTTGCCAGAAGGGATGAAATGAGAGTGTACTAAAGCAGAAGGAAGCATTGTAAATAAATATATTAATACAGGAAAAATAGGGAAGAGTTTAGAGAATTGAATTTGACTTAGAATATATCCTTATATAAGGAGAAATTTTGAGTAATCAGGTTGGGATGATGGGCAGATTTTGTGTAATTCATGTGTGTTCCTGAGTGCAAAATTATGCCTTGGGGCACTTTTATTTTGGGTGATGAGTACCTCATGAAAGCTATGTTACTCAGGCCTCTTCAGGTTGCATGTAATAGAAACTCAATTCAAAATTGCTTAAACATAAAGGAAAGATATTAGGTTATCTAACTGAAATCTTGAGGGTGGTTGACAGCAGGCAAAACTGGCTCTAGTAGTGAATTAGGGACATTACTGAGTTGCCTGCTTTCTTGTTTCTACTTTCTGGTATTTTAGCGGTGTTCTAAGCAGACAGTCTCTGCATGGATCACTCCTACAGCTAAGCTTCCATTCCACTGTGTTAGTGACTTTGTAAGAAATAGTACTCCTTTCTTAGTAGTTCTAAAAAGAGTACCAAAGTGGACATTTTTGTATCATGTGGGTTTTCAACTTGTTAATCAGGCAGAAGGTTATCTTGTATCACAAATGGCCAGGCTTTGGTTGTGTTGCCAGTTTAGAATTTATATGATCTAAGCATAGCAGAGCAAAAAGAAAATTGCACAGCAGGTATTTAATGAAGGGGAAATGATGTTTTGCAGGCAAACCCCCAGTGGGTCTCATACATGGGAGTGAGGTAAGGAAAACTAGTTGGGTCTATTATAACAATATAGGATGGAGGCCACTGATCATGTTAGAGAAGATCACTGAATTTCAACATTTAATAGAGAAATAGTGAGATTCTGAAAAGGAGCAATGATAAATACGAATGAAAAATACTAAAAGAACTAGTAATATGAATGAAATCTGTTGTTTGTGCTTTACTAGTTGTAAAATTTTTCTAGGAACTAAATGAAATTTATCTTTGTCCTGTGTTTAAGTGATTAATTTGGGATATAAATTAATTGTCAACATCACAGGTCACAATTAAAGTACTTTATTGTTTATAATTATTTAAAAAATAGATGATACTAATTGTAAACCATTTATATTACTCATTATACTGGCGCAGGGAATTTGCTTTGGCAGCATTTCAGTTTCTTTCATATACTTAAATGTGCTAAAACTTTTCTTTAAAACATTAGTATCATACTGGCTTCTTACACTTCAAATTTTATATGCACTCATACAAATATAATCAATAAGATTTATTATTTGGTATTAACTTCTGAAACTATCACCCCACCCCAAAGTCAGGTATCAAATGCATCTGCAGGGTCATATATTATGTTAGAACCTACAGTGAAAATGAATGAGTAACCTTGTAGTTGTCACTCTGCTTGGCATACTGTTTGGAAAAGCTAGTTTCTTCCTCAGTCCTCTGGGACAGCAGACATATATTTGATGAACACATACTATGAGGCACAAAGGATAGAAAGCTGAATAAAGCACTATATTTCAGGAACTAAATTTCTTCTCTTGAATATTTGTTTTGATACTATTTGGACAATGTTCACTTGAGTCTGTGTTTCTAAAACAGTTGTGTACATACTTTTAGGAAAATCTCCCACATTTATAAACTTGCCTTTCACTATAGTAGATATAATGTGGGAATTGGGATTGTTGCCTAAAGTTTCTCTGCATTCAGTACTGATATATATATATATATATATATATATATATATATATATATATGCATACAGTTTTTTATGGTATCCAAGATGTTTAGAAAATGAAAATAGCTAAGAATGCAAATAGTTTTTGTCATTATTTCTCCCCTGTCATAAACATGAATACTGCATGAAATCCAGTGTCTAGTAGAATTCAAGGCATGTATTATTTGTATATCATGTGTGTCCCCATGGGTGTGTTTGCATGTGTTTATGTAGCAATTGTATAATGGGGTTCTCATTCAAATATATTGATTCTTAGCTTTCATTTTTGTAACATTGCTCTGTCATCAGGTTTCTCAAAGAGACATTTTAACTTTTTAATCAAGTCATTTTTATTGAAAGATATTTTTCTGTATCATTTTGTGAGAGAACTATTGCTAGGAAACTCAGTCCAGTTAGGAATACTTGACTTTCTGTTTCACTGTAATTGGTGCAATTGAAGACATTGTAACTTTTTAAAGTTTCTAAAAGGTGATTGGTTGTATGATTATTTGTGTGATTAATAGCAGCTTTTTATTTTTACCAAGTCTTCAAAAATATTTAATGACACTCACTCATGTCCTATTGGTACTTATTTTGAAAAGTAAGAGAAGCAAAGACTAAGAAATGAGGTCTTGTTTCTCTGAAATTCTTAAAGTGTAAGTGACCATTTTGTTTGACTGCTTTTTGTATTGAGAATCAGGAATAGAAAAAAAATAACATGCACACAGTAGACACAGTGGTGCTTTTAGAATTAGACTACCTGAAATCGTTTAGGCCTTGGGAAACATGATCTTAATATTTCCCTTCTTTGAATCATTTTTACTTTAGATAAAATGCTGGCAGATGGTAGTGATCCACTTGAACAGTGTTGCATTTTCTTTAGTTTTTCCATGGAAAAAAGCTCCCAGAAAACTTTTGTACTTTAATATGTTCAGCATGCATATATTTTACATGTATTAACCAGTACCAAGAATGCAGTTCCTAATTAGATGTCTAAATCTCAAAAGAGTTGTTGTAAGTGCCAACTTACTAGAATTATTGAAAAAGAAAGTTTTGTTGAATAGGGGTTTCTTTTTGGCTATTGCATCTTTCAAGCTCCTTTGCCCTCAGAAATTAAGAAATATATGTTATCAATCTTTCTCAGCCATTGTCTTCTAGGGTTTCTACTAGAAATTATGTATTTTTGATAATAAACCATCCAGATACTATACCAAATCTTAAAGAATTCATGGTATATACATTTTGAGTTTTTTATATTACAGAGAAAATGTAATGCTGTTGTTACTTGTTTAGTCTTTAGATGGATATGTAGAATATACACTAGCTATGTCTTATATTTTAGTAATATAGTAGGAAATTTCTGAGGTAATGTTGCAACATGGTTTTACCTGATACTTTTATTTTACATTTTGAAATATGGGGAGTGGTGGTTGGGAAATCCCTTCTCCAAATTTATCTATGAGTCACCTGAAATCTGCCTTATATAGTATGTAATGAAACGGTGCTATATGAATCATTATTTCCACACTTGCAACTTTGGACATTCAATTTGTACTCATCAACATTTACCTACATTTGTTTTCTGGTTTTCGATTTGTCATACTTATTTTTTTAACTCAGTAAATACATGTAATCAAAATATCCATTTTTCAGAGATATGGAATGTCAGTTGTTCTCTTGCTCATTTTGTCTTACTGATTAAAGTGTTTGTTCACAACTACAAACTACAGATTAGGCACACAGATACTGACTAATCCTGACTTATAAATGTTAGCACATACAGAGTGGATTCCTTCAATGTTTGGGTATTCTCAGAAATCTATGAAAGTTTTTTTAAAGTTCACTCTTGTATCTGCTGATCCAAAATATTATTATATAGGAATTCAAAGGGATAAGGCTAGAACATTGTGCTAGAAGTCAGAGGAACTGAAAAGTTCAGTTCAGGGCTGTTCACATTTCTTCTGTATTTTCATTTTCAAAATGAGGAAAATAAAAACTTCTCTGTTTTGTCTTCACAATTTGTTGTGAGGATCAGATTAACAACTTTTCAAGACTAGTTTGTAAATGTGAGAGTAGAATATTGTAAAAGTTGAATAATTGCACAGTTTTGCTTGGAACTCATGTTGTTCTTTATAAGTGACTGGTTTGCTTTGAGGTTTTTTAGCGTAAGTTATTTAATGTCTTGTTTTTTGTTTGTTTTAAAATGTGAGTAGGAGAGATGACATAAAATTAATACTTTAATAAAATCATAGTATTATAACCCAAAGGTGTAATGCTACATTTGTCCTTCAGCCATAGCTGGTGTAAAAGTTACAGTGATAAAGAGGGAAAAAATGATACAGGGAACATTATTTATAGATTTTGTCTTTAACTTATTATTGTAATTCTAGTATATAAGCTTCAAAGTTTAGCGTAGTGTTACTGATTAAATATTATGATGAGTAGTAATAATGCAAAAAATGGTAGTCATATTTTTGTTTCTGTAGTTAGACATATGACTATTTCACTACTAATTTTCTTCAACTAGAAATTGTGTAATACCTCCTGCTTTGTGAGATATTTAACTAGATACTTGTTTTAAAAGTGTGTGAAAGAATTCTTCATATGTAAAGTGTAAAATTGAAGGTGGATGAATTGCATTCTTATCTTTAAACAAGCTAAAGAATTTATATTGATTAAAAAAAAGGATATTCACTTGCCACTTGAAGGTTTGACGGTATCTGTTGCCTTTTGAAGGAAAAGCATCATTCCACAACTGTGATAAAATAACTTTCTAACATGGAGTTCTTCATGTATATGCCTTTGTCTTTGCTTAAGCCTGAAGGAAAAGAATTATGTGGATGTCTACACATAAAGAAAAATTTCTCATTAATTTTAATAAAAGAATAGCAGCTGAACATCATAAGTGTCAAAATATTAGAAAAATGGAAACAAATGTTCTAATATCTCTTGAGATTGATTTGAATTTTAGTAAGTGTAATAAAAGTTTCTTCCTTTTTTTTCTTTAAAGAAAAAAGTTTCTCTTCTTGTTCACAGTAGAAATTGCGAAAAGAATGGAATTGACTATTCTGGGTCAACAGTGTCATGTGCTGTCCTATTAGTACAGATTACTTAGCTTGAATTTTTCTTTGTTTCTTTTTACATTTATTTTTAATTGATGAATAATTTTATATATTTATGGGGTACAATGTGATGTTTCAGTCTGTGTATGCAGTATAAAAATATTATTTCAAACTAATTAACATATCTATCATTTCACCAGATTTTTTCTTTGGTGGTGAGAATATTGAAAATATATTCTAGCAATTTTGAAATATATTATACCTTATTGTTAGTTGTAGTCACTATACAGTGCAATATAACTTTAAGTCTTACTCCTCTACTCTTACTGAAAATTGTACCTCTTTCAGTATGCTGAGAGCATTGAAATAACATAAAAATTTTAAAATATACTTTATGTAAGTTAATTTTGCAATTTTTTATCTGCAAAAATATACTTTTCTTTTTATTTGTTTCAGAAATCTCCGTTTAACAGACTGGAGGTGTAGATTTATGGTACAGTACTTACTTAGCATATGTAAGAATATGAAATAATCTTCATTTTCAAAAAAATAAAATATCTGTTTTATTTAGCTTTCTGTTATTGTGAAAAATATCTGTGATTATCAACTTAAAGGGAAGAGAGGTTGATTGTGGCTCAGGATCCAGGGTTCCCAGGCCCTGTTGCTTTGGTGCTGTCCAGCACAGACCATCCCAGGGCACGCTGCATGTGGAGCAAGCCCTCTGCCTGTGGCAGTCAAAAGGAAGTGGGGAGGCACTGCTGTTCCAGGGTATCATTCAGGGCGGTGCCCTTGATGACTAGTGTCCTTTCACTAGGCCTCTACTACTACAGGTTCCACAGTCTCCCAGGAGTACTGGAGCCTAGGGATTAAGCTTTCAACACAGGGGCCTTTGGGGGACATTAAAGATCCAAACTGTACCAATCTCTGAACACATTTTCACCTTTGCTAACTGAGATTGAAAGTAAAATGTGCTGCAGGAGAGTTGGAGAAGTATGTTTGACCAACTTGGGGTGGTGACACCTAACTCAATCATTTGATCTCCCCTCTGTTACAGATGTGCCATTTGGTTATTTGTTATAATTGGCTAAATATAAATACTCCTTTTTCCATACAACCCTGCTGTCCTTCCCAGATCATTCTAAATCCTCTTTTCTTTCATTTTTTTACCCTTTACTTCAGTTAATTTAACAGAGCAGCTTACTAAGTAGCAAATACTTTTGAATAAATATTAATAATGTGTTACTTTTTACGAAGAAGCATAGCTATTCATTTATTCTTAGACTGCATTAGTAATGGTGAGGGACTGGTCCATCTGTAAATTGATAAGTGGAAAAAATAAAAGTTATCAATTAACAAATAATTAAGTCATGAATTCTGTTTATGGTTTGTTTTGTATTTTGTTTGTTTTGTTTTTTGAGACATGGTCTCACTATGTACTTCAGCCTGGCCTGGAACTTGCAGTGATCCTCCTACCTCAGTCTCCCAAGTGCTGGGATTGTAGGTGTGCACTACCATGCCCAAGTAAGTCGTGAATTCTTGAGTAACTGAATGTCAAAAGCATGTTTCCAAAGTATATGTTAGGGTTGTTTTCTGGTTTCATGATACTTAGCTTTGTCCTTTTCTCAACTTTTTATAACTAGAGATCATCACAGGTTTACCCTGGAAATATTTTATTATTTCTAAGTTCCTTGAATGCTGAAACTTTGTATTTTTTCACCATTATTCCCAAGAATTAATTCTCAGTGTTCAATACTTATTTGTTGGATGAATGAATAAATAATGACGCTAAGAAATACTAATAAATTTTATGCAACATATACTTTTAACTGGTTGTAGTATTTCAGTTCATCTGTCTACCCTTTCTCTTCCCTCTGCCCCCACTGGTGCTGGGATGGAACCTAAGCCTTGCACTTGCCTAGGATGTGCTCTGTGTTCAAGCTATGCCCTCAGAGGTTTATTGCTTAGCGCTTGCTTTGCCAAGTGCTACAGTCTCTATTATTTGTTTTCTCCTGTTTTTTCCGGTACATTGCAGGTCCCTTCCTGCAAAGTAATTACTCAAAACTTTTTGAAGTATTTGCATGAATAGTGTACTTTAGAAGAAACATGAAAGATCGCTGTTTCAGTGGCTTTCACTTTTCTCTTTTGGGTTTTTTCTCAAATGGCATAAGATATAATTATAACTATTTTAAAGCAGACTAGGAAGAGCTTAATGTGACAAATAACCACAAACAAAACAAAACAAAACAAAACAAACAAAAAAAACACTGAGCCTTACCTTCTTCTGTGACACAGTGGCAAATAAAGTGTTTATTTGCTAGTCCACTGGGAGAAAACTCTAGTTTTGGGACTACCGATGCAGTGGACAAATGCCGTATCATTATACATGGACTTCTTCAAAGTGTTAAAATCTGGAACATTTTTGGAAGTGTAAAATTTCTGATGGGGAAGACAATAGCAGAGGAACAACAGTGGTATGAATTAAGCATCTACCTGTTTACTTGCCAGTGACGACAATTTACATATCTTACTATGTAGAAATAGTTTTTTCAAGTTATATTTCTTCACTTTTATAACTGTTTTTTCAAGTTATATTGCTTTACTTTTATAACTCTTGTACACATTTTCAACTATCCCTTGGAAGGATGCCTTCCTACCACTTATCTTTGGATTTTAATTATTATTTTGCTATGTTTTGTTTTGTAAGGCAGCATTTTGCTGTGTAGCCAGGCTGGCCTCTAACTTGTGATTCTCTTGCCTGAGCTTCCCAAATGCAAGGATTACAAGTGTGTGCCACTACTCCCATTCTGTATTTTAAGTATTATCATTATTTTTCTGCATCATTAAAAATGCTTTTTTAAAAAATCATTGTCTATTCTTAGAAATAGTAACAGTTTCAACTAATTTTTACTAGGGCATCAGTGATTATTAGTGGCTAATATTATTCCACCTAAGATAAAGTTCTTAGAATATATATTTTTTGATATGATTTTACTTCTTATATGTAATGTGTTATAAAAGGCACTTCTTGGTTCTCTTGCTTTGGCTATTCCTCAGCAATTTTCCTAAGTAAGAGCATCTTAGAATCACCTTGGTTCATGTATTCAAAGATTTCAGTGATTACCAGTTATTTTGTAAACAAATAAGTTCTTATCCATATGGTTAACATGAGTATTTTGGTCCTTGCCTTTGTGATAGTCCTATCTATTCTGTTTTCTCATCAAGATGACTTGTTTGTTGTAGGTACACTGAGTTTCCTGTTTCTGATCTGAGCAAGTGAGCACATTAATGAAAAATTTAAATATAAACGTAGAGGGAAAATGTAATAAACCTACTTATCCTTCAACAATTACAAACAAACAGCCATTCTTATTTTATTTAAACTCTGTCTAGCTCTTTCCTACTTAAGATTGAATGTTAAAGCAAGTCCCAGACATTCCATTTCTGGTTCTACACATTGTGTGTATATAATAAATTTTTTCTGTTGTTTTTTATTTTTTACAAGTTTGTAAATATAATACTATCACCCTGCTAAAAGTGCCAAATGATTTCTTAATATCATGAAATACATCAAACTTTAAAACACTGTATTTATTCTAAAATACCAAATATGTAATAGGACCCTTCTGTGCAGAAAAGAGATAAAAGAGAAGGGACTCTCTCAGGGTCTAGAGCATGCTCATGGTGCAGTGAAGGCAGTGGTTGTTTAGTACAAGCCTACCTTTGCCTGCCAAACTGAAGGGTGCTGGTTTTTATTTGACATATGATTAATCAGTGGCTTACTTTGTATCTTTAAGACTTTTATATTCTTTTGGTGCTTAATTCTCCATCTTGCAGGTTGCTCTCTGTTATGTGAGTGGTACCTACTGGCATAGAACAAAGTCTGTTTGTTGTGTGGGACCACACTGTCTGTAGGTAATCACTGAGTGTTGACACTTGCACAGTATTTAAGTACCTGCACATCTTCCTAATGCACACCTAGGGTTGAAATACTGGTTCAGAATACACTATCAGGGCTTAGTATTGATATAGGGGAACGATCTTGGTGGAAGAACCTCCAAATGATATAGGAAAAACAATCTCAGACCTCCAAATGATATAGGGGAATGAAACTCCCAACCTACTATATGTCTGGCATGAGTTCATGTTCTCTAAAATCGAAGAATGAATTTTAGGAACAACGGAGGGTAAGAGCAGAATATATTTATTGAGAGAAACAAAGCTTCTGTCAGAGAGAGAGACAGAAGGGGTCCCGAGTGGGTTGCCAAAGACTCTGTCTTTTCTAGTGACTTTTATAGAGTAAAACCATGATGGGGAAAACTGGGAATCCCAAGGCAGATGGGCTTGAGGTGGGACAGAACTATGGTCAACCAATAAGGTTAATTGTTTAGGTAAGATTGACCAAATCAAGGACAAATGGGGAAGCGAGTCATGTAGTAAGTGAGCATTCTTATAGATTAGGGGATTGGGATGGTAATTCCTGGCTTCTCAAGATGATCCGTCCCTAATCCCTAATGCTTATACTTAGGGTGTGGTTGCATTTGTTTTGCCTTTTGTCTTGAGATCTGGCTCACAGCAAGAGGTGTGTATCTCTTCCAAGGTCACAAGATATCTGGTCCTCTGTACCCACTCCTTTGAGGGCCTAGCCCTGTCTGACTGCCTATAATGTTTCTAACTAACTCGGTTGCCTGTAACAGTATAAATAATAGTATTATCTATTATTATATTTTTGTCTTTACAAATTCAACATTGTAAGCATAAATATAACTAGAAATTCTATTATCTTTGTATCACTTGCTGAATATTTCCTTTCCTTATGTTTTGGTACATTTAAAGTTATAGTAGTATGTGACGTTCTGTTCACATAAAGGCTTATTGAAGAGTTTAAATAGTTTTTCTAACTAAACAAAATAATAACTACACAGTGTTGCTGAATATTAGTAATTTTCTATATTTTAAATGATGCACATTTTTTCAGGAATGGTATTGTATACTTTTTTGCTATTTGAGTGATTTAAATACTTAGATGAAATTTAATTTTGCAATAACTGATTATGCTTTAGTCTGTAGATGGGCCAAGACGAAACTTCTTGAGCTATCAGATTTTGTAACTCTTAGTTGCTATCTATACCTTGTCCGTCCCTAAGATTAACTGTCTGTCTATCTGTCTGCCTTCATTGGACTTACTATTTGTAATGGGAATCAGTATAATGTGATTAATTTTCTTCGTATGCTCACATGGCAGATTACTCCATTATATCTCATTTTATTGGAATGAACATTCACATATTCTGAAGCCACGTGGTTTGTCTATTTTCAAACTGCAAATTAATGGTAGATGGGAAAAAATAAAGTAAATACCAAAAAAAAAAAAAAAAAAAAAAAAAAAAAAAAAAAAAAAAAAAAAAGAAAAGAAAAAAAAAAGAAAAACGAACTGATTTGGGAAAACTGATCCCGGACCTCCGAATGATGTGGAGGAATGAAACTCCCAGCCTACTATACATACGGCGCGAGTTCGTGTTCTCTAAAATCGAAGAATGAATTTTAGGAACAACGGAGGGTAAGAGCAGAAGATATTTATTGAGAGAAAGAAAGCTTCTGTCTGAGGGACAGAAGGGGGCCCGAGTGGGTTG
>RJWM01042734.1:0-14177 GCA_004363535.1 Dasyprocta punctata
TATCAAAGTGTAATGAGAAACTTGTATTAAGAAAAACAAATATCAAAGAAAATCTCAGCTCCTTACATTGTTATCATATTTTCTTTTAGAAATAAAATTGAAAATTTTCAAATTTCTAGACAGATGATATTGGAAAAACTTTTTTTCACCAGCTTGCAATCACAGTAAATATTATTCCTAAAATTGTAGTGTTTTAGAACAGAAAAAATAAAATAGAGATTTTATCAGAAGAGTATACATATACATAAATTTAAAACTGATCAAAGTAATATTAGTATATTCAAAGCAGAAATATTGAGGTGAATCAATTGTAGTAAGTACTGCAAAATAGAACTTTACAATCTAGGTTTTCTTGGCCATTTTTTTTCTTTTTCCTTTAGAGAATATTTTTTTCCTGATGCCAATGGCATAAATACTTTGCTGTAGGAATGAGGAGCACCAGCCTATGTTGAAAAATATCTTAATATTTACAAAGTTATTTTACCCTCTCTGTTATGATATGTTTAGTAATCCTATGTTACATATGATATATACTCTTAGGGTGCCTCTCCTAAATTCCAAAAAAGTGAAATTGATTTGTAATTAATGCCAAATAGCATTAGGAACTACATGAAATTAAAAAGTAATTTTCATTATTGCATATTACACACACTTTCTCAAGGGTACTTAAACATGTTACAAACAGGAATACAGAATTGTTAGTGTTCTCTCTGGAGGCACCATATATTGGTAGAATTTATGTGATAAGAAGCAATCACTGATTTCACAAATGTCTTTTCTGTGCCCTTCTTGTGAGCAAAAAACATCTGTAGATAATAAGTGACTATGGCATAAAATTTATATGTGGATTAAATGTGTTAATAAAGAAAGCAGGGTATATCATATTCAGTCTAATTCCATAGAATCTAACTTTGTATTATATCTGAAGCAAATGTCAATTTATACTCATATCCTTCTCTGTCTGACACTTGAAATTTTTTGCTCAACAAAGTTTTTGTTGATTCCTAGAAAGGGTAAATTAATTTTCATAAACCCTGGGCCTATCATACAAACAAAATCTTTTTTCAGTCACCCAAACTACATATCCACTTCAACTTTGTTGTAGACAGCTAAGTTAGATAGAAATACTATAGGCAGTCAGATAGGACTGGGTCCTCAAAGGAGCCAGTGCAGAAGTAGAGATTCTTGGGAACTGTGGGGGAGACTGACACCTCCACTAAGGGCCAGACCTCAAGACAAAAGGTAGAAAGAAAGCACCCACATGCTTTGTAAGGATAAACATCAGAGATCCATCATCTTGAGGAAGCTAGAAAGAGTCACTAACCCAACCCCCTTACAGGAAAAACCTTGTTCTGTATTCATGCCCAACTGCTACATAAATTGCTTCCCCATTTGATCCCAATTCAATCAATTTTACCTGAGCAACTATACTCATAATCTTATTGGTTGATCATAGGTTTGTCGCATCTCACGCCCACCTTGTGATTTCCAAGTTTTAGCCACATTGGACCCACCTCACCTTGTGGTTTTGCTCTACAAAAAATGCCTAGGTAAGGCAGGGTCCCTGGCAACTTTGGACTCCTTTTATCTCTTTTTCAGATAGAAGGTTTCTTACCCTAATAAATATATCCTGCTCTTAAATTCTGCTGTTCTTAAAATTCATTCTTCAATTTTAGAGAACATGAACTCATATTTGACATGTAGTAGGTTGGGAGTTTCTTTCCCCTATATCAATTTCTTACCACTACACTATGGTTAGATGGAACTACAGCACTGTGCCTGACTTCATCCTTATGAGGCTGGCAGATTCTGAGGAGATGCAACTGGTCCTCTTTCTGTTCTTCCTCCTGATCTACCTGGTCATGGTGCTGGGGAATGCAGGGATGATACTGATCATTTGCCTGGATCCCCAGCTTCACACCCCCATGTACTTTTTCCTCACTCACCTCTCATTCCTTGACCTCAGCTACTCAAGTGTCATCACTTGTAAAATCTTACAGATCTTACTGACTTACATCGAGAATATTTCATTCATGGACTACTTCACCCAAACGTTCTTTTTTATATTTTTGGGTGGCACTGAATGCTTTCTTCTCTCCTTAGTGACCTATGATTGCTATGAAGCTGCCTGCAACCCTCTACACTATTCAGTCATTGTGTTTACTACACTGTGCCGTGCCTTGCTAGCTGGCTTCTGTACAGTTTATTTTATGGAATCCACTGTGGCTGCGGTTTTTATGAGCAGATTTCATTTCTGCAACTCTGATTTCATCCAGAACTTTTTCTGTGACATGTCCTCAATTTTAGCCCTGTCTTGCAGTGACATATGTGAGTACAAAATCATTATATTTCTTTTTATTTCTAGCCTAACAGTTTTGTGTTTACACATAAAATTTGTAAATATTATATTGTATATTTTTTCAGAACCATTCTACTGAATATCACTGGGTATGGAAGGGCAAAATTAAAAATAATGTCAGATACTTAAATGTTAAGAAGAAATACAGATGAAAGACAATTTAGTTTTAAAAGGTAATTGAATTCCATGTATTTGTTTTTGTTTGTTTGTTTGCTTGTTTTGTTTTATTTTGTTGTTGGTACCAGGGATTGAACTCACAACTTTGAGCCTGCCAAGCAGGTGCTTAAGCCACTGAGCCAAACTCCCAGCCCTATTTTTTTTTTTTTTTTTGAGGCAGAGTCACACTATGTATTTCAGGCTGGCCTTGCTCACATTGTAGCCCAAGCCAGCCTCGAACTCATAACGCTCCGCCTATCTCAGCCTCCGGAGTGCAGGAATTAAAGGCATGCACCATCACAGTTGGCTGAATTCCATGTATTTAGGAAAGAAATTTGAAGAAATGTAAATGGTCATACAAATTTAATGGCCACCTTGTCCCTGACATATTCATTAACCCTATTTAGACAACACTAATAGGACATGTTAGATATGGAAAAATTTAGGAAAAACTTACAAAATACTATAATACAAGAAGCTGTTGCTGTGTAGAATCAACATAATTTGGCATAATCTATTTTTAAACTAGATTTTACTAACGTTTTTGTCCTTCAATATTTGTATTGATGTTATAATATAATGTTTTCATTCATTAGGATAGTATATTAAAACAAGACATGTTAACAAAGTTGCTGAAAATTCTAGAATTTGGGAATCTTTTTTGAAGATATGTTCCCTAATGGGTTTGAATATCAGAAGAACAATTTTATAACTTGATAACTACATGTTTCAATATGTTTTGATACGGTACAGCTAAAGAATACAGAGATAGCTTAACAAGTTGCCCTTCAGTATTAGAAGTAGAATAGAGTTAGACTGTTAATGAGCACGTATATCTCCAATTTGTATCTATATTGATTACATCAAATATTGACCAACTATCTTCTCATTGTTGCTAATTTGCTGTTTGGATATTATATATTGATAAAAAAAAACTACATAGATTCCACCTTCCTTTTACATTTAGTAATGTTAAGTATTTTCATAGTAATATGGACCACAATGTTCTGAACGTCTTCTAGTATTTTCTGTGTTTTTTCTGTGTTTTCAGTATGAACAATGGCACTGAAGTCACAATAATTGTCCTCAAGGGCTTCACAGAGGATCACTCTCTTTTTCCTGTTTCTGGCAATTTATCTTTTTACCATCATGGCAAACACAGGAATCATTGTATTGGTCCTCGGGGATTCCTGGCTCCACAAACCAATGTACTGCTTTTTGAGGGTTTTATCATCTGTGGATACCTGCTTTTCTACTATTATTATCATTCCAAAAATGTTAAGATATATTATGTCAAAAACAAAAGTCATTTTATTTCTTGAATGTGCATCACAGATGCTTCTTGTTGTTACTTTTGGGACCACAGAATGCTTTCTCTTGGCAGCAATGACTTATGACCACTATATAGCCATCTGCAACTCGCTCCTGTACTCCATGAGCATGACACCTAGGGTCTAGGTGCCACTCATTATGACCTCCTTTGTTGAGGGTATTCTGCATTCTATAATACATGCAGTGGCCACTTTCAGTCTATCTTTCTGTGGGTCCAATGAAATTAGACATACCTTTTGTGATGTCCCGCATTCTCCTCACTATCTCCTGTTCTGACACTCATAGAAATGAGCTTCTATTTTTCCTCTGTGAGTTCCATTAAGGAGGTCACTATCCTGATTGTCCTCATCTCTTATGGTCTCATTCTGCTAGCCATTCTGAGGATACATTCTGCCAAAGGCAGGAGAAAAGTGTTCTCCACCTGTGGCTCCCACCTAACTGGAGTTTCCATTTATCATGGAAACTTCTTCTTCATGTACCTGAGAGCAAGTTCCAGCTATGCCTTGGAGCATGATGTGGAGGTGTCCAAATTCTACACCATTGTCATTCCCATGCTAAACCCTATCATCTACAGTTTGAGGAACAAAGATGTCACAGAGGCCATGAAAAGACTATTTAGAAAATGTTGGTATAAGGACAAAGTGAATTTTTCTTAAAAAGATACAGGTGGATAATCTCGATGTAGTTAAGCAGTGTATTTGTATTCTTACTGAAGTTTTAAAAATAAAGATCTGAGTCTAAGTGTACAATTCTCCATACACTTGAATCATTCTTTCTTATTGAGTTCATGTCCACTTACATATATAAATATACATAACCACATGTGACAAAACCGATTCCATTAGTTTGCTATGGTTTCAACAAGAAAATGTGATAGATGGATTTGCTTTAGTAGCACAGATGCATTTTCTCAGTGTTGGATGCTAGAAGTCCAAAACCAAGGAGATGGCAGTTTGCTTTCTTTTGAGGCTGCTCTTTGTGGTTTAGAGGTGCCCAACTTTACCTTCTGTCTTCATGCAACCTTTCCTCTGCATCTGTCTGTGTCTTTATCAGTCTTTTCTATATGAACACCAGGCATGTTGTATTAAAGTTCTAATTTTTATCTAGTTTCTTCTTACAGAACCTCTTAAGATATGATATTTTGAAGTGCAAAAGAGTAAGCAAGTGTTACTGCTGGTAGATTTACAGTAATTTTAAACTGATTAAAAAAAGATAAGCAGTTATTACTGCTAGATACTACAGAGATAAATGAATTCAGTCTACTAAAGTCAGAGAAATAAAACAGTGTATGTAAACAGTTATGGTTTAAAAAATTAAACAGTATTTGTCAAAAAATGAAAAAAGTAGCAAAGTATTTAACATAAAAATGATAAAAGTGTAGGTTGATGGATATGCTAATACATCTGAGTCAACCACTACTTTAAATCTTCATGCACCAAAATCTCCAAATCTATTTCAAAATTTGCATAAGTGTATCTTATTAATTAAAAGTAAAAACCATTCAATTCTTGAATTAGTCAAATATGAATGAAAAATTTGTAAGAATAATAATCCAAGAGACAGAAGATTGGTAGAGAGAGAGAAAATAAAGATAAGTAAGGGTCACAATTCAAATGTGATCATAGAATAATTAAACTATTTCATTGTTTCAATTGAAAGAAATTTTAAATCCTTTACTAGGTGTTGGGTGCTGTTGTGGAGGAAAACATAAAAATTGCTCTGCTGTCATGAACAGCATCACACATGACACAATTTGGATTCCATGTTAGAAAACTTTGGGTAAGAAAACATTCTTCACCATGTCTTGCAATCTTATGCCTACTGGGGTAATAGAAATTCACCCTTATCCTCTAATTTGGCTGAAATCACAAAGTTACCTATTACCTCAGTTGTTACCTGCTAGTTACACAGTTGGATAATGGTGTCTAAATCTCCAATATAGCCTGTCACTGTATAAAATAATTATTCATGTCTAACACTTTTTTCCACAAGTCCAATATTATATTAATTAACAAAGACAGTGCCTTTATCCACCCCAATTAATTACCTCTGGAAATTTTGGGATATGAACACATTTTCCAAAGAGGATCATTTTTACAAATGCATGAAAATCAATCTGTTCACGACTTCATGGAAAATTTACTATAGCATTTTTCTCTAATTCTCACTATGTGCATTTTCGAATTCTTCTTTTGCTTCCCCATTTTGGGTTATTAATACCAATATATAATAATTGACCTTCTGTGCACTCTATAATCTTAATATGTCTCAGCAAACTCTCAAGACTAAAATTATTTCAATTAATATGAAATATCTTGGGAATTAAAACAAAATAATACATAAAAATTGATTTCAGCATAAATACGCGCTCTTTCTCAGGTTTGTTAAAGCTACTTAGAAGCACAGTATCATAAGCATGTCCTCTGAAGTCAAAATATCTTGGGAGAATCAGTGCCACCATGTAATTTATCTGATTTTACATTATTAACATTTTGCGCCCTTTTCTGCACAAAATATGTAGGAAATAATCCCAGTGGTATGACACCATCATGTGAATGAAATGTTCATGAGGAAAAGTATTTACAGTGATATCAGGTTAATACTAAGCATAAGATGTGACCTTTGAGTACAGAAGAATCAAATGTCAATGTATAATCATAATTATACAAAACAATTAAATATTTTTGTCCATATTCTGTATTGCTTTTATCAATTTCTAGAAATATGAATTATAAAAAGTGTCACTTAAAAAAATTTTATAGTCAATTAAGCTAAGTATCAACTTTGATTTCTCAGTAGTTTAAAACAATATGCCATGGATAGATGCAACTCTAGCAATGTGCCTGACTTTGTCCTCCCGGGGCTGGTGGATGCTGAAGAGACTCATCTAGTCCTCTTCCTGCTCTTCCTCCTGATTTCCTGGTCTTGGTGCTGGGGAATGCAGGGATGATACTGATCATTCATCTGGGTCCCCAGCGACCACTGTGTAGCTATCTGCAGCCCTTTATACTATCCAGTCTCTATGTCTACTAGACTGTGTTATTCCCTGCTCATGAGTTTCTATATTTTTGACTTGATTCCATTGATAGTACAATCTGAATGAGCCTACTGAATTTCTGCAGCTCTAATGTCATCCATCAATTTTTCTATGACTCATCCCCAATTTTGGTTCTGTCTTAAAGTAACATAAATGACATTGAAATCATTTTATTCATTTTTGCTGGTTCCACACTAATAGTGTCCCTCATCGCCATATCAGAATCCTCTGAATCCATTCTCTCCACTATTCTGAAAATTAATTCCACTGCAGGAAAACAGAGAGCCTTCTCTACCTGTGCCTCTCATCTCCTGGGAGTCACCATCTTTCATGGCACTATGATACTCACTCATTTAAAAATCAAAGAAGTCCTAGTCCTTGGGAAAGGATCAGGTGGCTTCCGTGTTTAACACTATTGTGATCCCCATGCTGAATCCTCTCATCTACAGTCTCAGAAACAAAGAAGTGAAAAATGCTGTCTTCAGATCCTGCAGAAGACAGGAGCTCCGGATAATTAAAATAGCAGTGTTGCTACTCATTTACATATACCTACTTGTCTCTTTTATTCTTCTTACATTTTTCTTCTGGGAAATTCTTTGGTCCCCTTCTGAAAACAGTTGAATTTTTTTGTCTCTCCATTTGCTCTTTACTTAAGTATGGAAATTTGCAGTCACAAGATTGTACAAATTCATATTTTGATGTTCAGTCACGTATTAAGTGTTAAATCTATGATCTAAATAACCTGCAATTTATAGGCAATTATTGTGCAAAATAAGGACACTTTTTCACTTTGAAAAACTGTATCATAAAATATTTGTGCATACTCCATTTGTAGAGAACTTTATAATGAAAAAGCACTATATTTTTATGAGTCATTCTGTTTACAGAGATTATCAGCATCAAGGTTAGAGTAATGGCTCTCAAATCTTGGTTACAACATTTAAATTATTCATCTGATACAATTTAACCTACATTAATTCTTTGCAATTCAAAGTTTCAGTGTCCCCACCTGCACAGGTTATGTAATAACTTCGTGTTATTCTCAGCAGAAGAGGGAAGAAACTTTTCAGGCAATAACAATAAATGCTTCCCATTAACTTTGGAGGACTTCTATTACTGTAATATTTCCATATATAATATATATTTCTCATGTGTTTTTTTTTTGTTTGTTTGTTTTTTGTTTTTTGTTTTGGTACCAGGGATAGAACTCACAACCTCATGCCCGTCAGGCAGGTGCTTACCATATTTCTCATGTTTTACCAATTACAATTTAATTTACAAACAGAAAAAAAAGGCAGTAGCTCCAGATTTTAAATTCTGAATGAAGTAAAGAAGTAGAATTGTTAGGAGAAAATGATATATGTTAATTTTTTATTTTAAAAAATAAAACAAAAAAGATAGAAATAACAGTATTTCAAAAAAACAGTAAGAAATCAATGCTAATTATTATATTGCATATTGTTATCTTAGAAGTAGTTGTTCAGGTTAAAAGATAGAGGTATAAAATGATCAAGCAAACAATGACAGCACAAACTGTTCTTTTTGATGAACTAGCACAGATTAGTAGGACAGTTATCTATTTTGCACATATACACATACATACAGTTATATGGGTATACCTACATACATATAATCTTTTTCTTTCCTCCATTTTGAAGATAAGTTGGGAAAAATTATTAAAGAAAAGAGAAACACTGTATCCATTTGTGTTTTGTGCATGTTTTTATAGATCACAGGTGATGAATATGTTTATATATATTTATCATAATTTGTCATTTCTTGTATAACCTTTGCTGCATTTTTTACTCATTTGGAATTTTAATATCTAATAATCTCTGCGTAATTAAGATCTGTAAGATTACCATATTCTCAGTATATGAGCAAAATTAGGAGTCCCATTGTATAGTACTTTCAACCAGAAATCTGTGAATTTACCAAATAAAAAATTGGTGAGCAGTAAGCACTGTAAGGCGTGCCCCTCTGAGCTGTGTTGAAGCCTCTCCTTTCTGTGACATGACCAGGAGTCTCAGCCAGCTGCCTCTTTTCCTTCCTTCTGATTTATTAAGGTTTGTAGCATTCTTTAACAATAAATTAAGGACTATAACATTTGTCTCATTTGTTATACTTTTTAAGTAACTGTTGCCAAAGAAAGATTTGACAATGAATTCAGTATATATGACATTTCCTAGACTTAGATCAGGAAGATATATAAAATCTCCAAATTGTTAAAAGTATTTATCTCTACATTCATAATTGCAGGTTAAATTTTGTGTTTGCTATACTAAGATTATTTTATAATAAATGCTTCCATTTTGCATTTGTTTTATTTAATCTTGTACAATAATTACTATACTGATTGTTTCACTACAAACAAGAGGTTATAATAACTAACTTTTTTGAAATTTAAGTTCTTTTTCATAAATATATGTTTATAGTTTGAGTACCTGGACTGAAAAGCAACATCTCTGTTTTAAGAATTGAGTTTTGTTAGTACTTTAATAATTTCAAACTGTTAATAAATTTATCCAAAAAGTTAAATACATACTATATTGCCCATATTTTCAAATCAATGGTATGGCTTTTCTTACATCAATATAGTATCAAATCATTTTGTTTTCATATCCATATTTTCTAAAAATCTATATTTGCATATATTACTGATTTTTCTTTTTTTTTTTGAGACAGAGTCTCACTATGCAGTTAAAACTGGCCTAGACGTCACTATGTAGCCCAAGTTGGGCTTGAACTCACAGCAATCCTCCTGCCTCAGCCTCCCAAGTTCAGTGTCTATTTTGTGACTAAGGTTAAGAATTTAATAAGTATATTTGGGCTTACTCCTCATCACATAAATGTCTTAATAATTGCATATATTCATGGACTCTTCTTCCCCTCTGGTTATTTTTCTAAATTATAGTTTTACCTTATAGTCTTTTACATGTATTTCTATGATTTAGAAAACACATTCTATCAGTTTTTGTTGGCCAACCTGTTGATGGAATGTATGACTTTGAAGACAATATTTAAATTGAAGAAATGCTTTAATCTTAATTTAATTAAAGCGAATTCATTTTCTTTACTGCAGAGTTATTACATAAGCATAATGTAATCTATTGATCTATTGTAGTGATCGAGAGTCAACAGGGCAACACATAGATATTGGGAGTCCAAGCATCCAGGGAATTTAAGACTCTTGGGCCCATGTTCAGGCCGTTCACACAAAATAGGCTGACACTGTGTTTTCCTGTCACCCTCACGTCCTAGAGCAGAGGAGACTGAGAGGAAGGTGAGATCCATGTCACTACTGAAAAACCTGGCAGAGGACTGATGTAACAACAGAAGATTGGAGCCAAGTATCCAGACTGCCAGAGATGGCTTCTCCCACTGGGACAGAGGCTGAGAAGGAGAAAGGGGGAAAAGACAACATGAATTTCATGTTCCTTTTTTTGTGTGCCTTGACCCACAGAAGAATTCTAGAGGAAATTCTTGTCTCTGTAAGTCTCCAATCAGTCCTGACTCTCCCAGGCCCTCACCTTCTTACCAGCAGAGACGCTGCTCTCAGCAGGGAACACAGCTCAGCCCTGAAGCTGTCATCCACAAGCACAAGATGTCACAAAGATGATAAGACAGGACAAGAAATTTTTCAGATTCAGTCACATCTGGAGACACCTCAAAATTGACATAGGATGCTTCAAAGATTCTCCCCAGTGTGGTGTAAGACACGCAGAGAACTTTGACCATAAATGTTTATGAAAGTCTTTCCACAAGCTGGTCGTGGTGGTGCATGCCTTTAATCCCAATACTCAGGAGGCTGACGCAGGAGGATCATTGTTAATTCGAGACCAACCTGGGCTACAAAGTGAGTTCAAGGCCAGCCTGAACTGCATAGTGAAACCCTGTCTAAAAAAAAGGGCCAGGGATTTAGGTCAGTGGCGTAAGCACCTGCCTGGTAGGCATGAGGTTTTGAGTTCAATCCCTGGTACCAAAAGAAAAAAAAAAGGAAAATCTTCCCACATAATGTCCCCTTCCTCTTTTTCATCCCTATAAGTGGGACATACTTCTCTTTGTTCCCTGCAGAAGGTCTTTCTGCATTCTTTTCTGCCAGCACTCAGGCACAATAAATTCCATGCGATGTTGCCTTTACAAAAGTCTGATGGTCTATGCTCCCCTCCCCTGCACCATGAGTTTTCATCTCCATTATAGATGACTCCACAAGTTGTCATAAATACTGTGTGCCCATGTGCATGTATGTGTGCTACCATATAACAATTAAATCTATTGTCTTTGCTGCTATAAGGTTACCTTGTTTTGTTAGGTTCTCTCAAATCCAGGATTGCTGCATGTGATTTTCTAACATTCTATCAGAGATACAGACCTGCTAGTTCATTTACTGGGTCCTGCATATCCATTCCTTACTTTTCTACCATAAATTTGTACTTTGGCATAATAGTAACCAACTGTACATCTCAGTGTCTCTTGTTGAAGGATGCATGAGGAAATCAATGTGTTCACTCACTTGGTGTGATGAATAGGTGAGCAAATGTTGCAAAATAGGTTTTTTACTCATTATGCTCCAGCTATCTGTTTTTGTGCATGTGTACCTGAGCATCACAGATGATCTAGTAGACTGGAAACACTCCAGGATTTACTAAAAAGTAATGTTTTATTTTGATTTTTCTGGTAAAAGTAGTCCAATTCAGTACAACAGAACATGAAAAACCAGATTTGCAAGTTTTGGAGGAGGTCAAAAATGAATCATCAGATTATTCATGCATGAATGATGAAGATGATCCATTATGATAAAACACATGCTCACATAATAAAAGAAAGGTGTGAGTGGATGATGATGATGATGATGATGATGATGATGATGATGATGGCTTTGATGTTGGCCATGTAAGCCAAAGTTCCTGTAACCGTCAAATGGACTGAAAATCGACTTAAACAGCCACAAGAAGGCAGACCTCCTTGATTCAGATGAGGCAGAAAACAGCAGTGTGAATACATACTTGACATTCAAAATGTTGTGCAATGGCTCACAATGAAGTCAAAGGGTCCGGTACTAGAACTAGGTCATTATCCTAGAACTGGAACATTATCCTGGATCTCAGCCCTCAGGGCCTGATCTACTGTAATCCAAATATTGTAATCCCTTTATCCTGTCTGCTTCATGGTCCAGGAAGTTTATATTTGTAATCCCATGGAAGTATTATTGGAATCCTGGTAAGTTAATTCCAATTTACCACCTCCAGAGAAAACCACAGTGAGAATAAAGACACTATGATGTATTTATAGTTATAGGCAGCCAAGGGGTCCTGAATTTGGTCCAAGTGAGGATTCATGGAACAAAGGCCATAAGCCAGGGCCACATCCTTAATTTATTAACTTGTGAAGAAGGCAGTGACTCAAGGATGAGTGAAGGTGAGAATGGTGAGAATTATGTGAGTCTGTGAGCTAGGGTTAGGTAGGAGGCCAGAAAGCACCTCTACAATATGCAGAGAGAAGGGTATGCAGAAAGACCAATCTGCATAACTCAATTGGGGTAGCACTTAAATGTTTAGGAGGCTGTTGCTTCTGTTTCTGATATTTTGTGTCCTAGGAGGTCATAGGCTCTCATCCTGAGGTTAGAACCTCATTGACATACCTGGAGCTATGTGTCTCTGTCATCCTCAACAATTTATAGGGAGACACAAGGTGATGAAACAGGAAACTGTTGGTTGGCTTCAATGATTACACATCAGTGCCTTAGCTAGCCCTATTTACATTGCTCAGAGCCAACTGAAGGGAGAAGGAAATAGCTTAACCATCTCTGTATATATCAGTATACAGAGATAGGGTCAGGATTAATTAATGCAGAGGTAATTGTTCTGCATTCAAGGAGAGCCATCCAAGTGGTCTTCTATACATTTCTGTATAATAATAAACCAAATGATGTTGTGAGCAGACATGTTACTCTCATCTTCCAAACTAATCAGAGTGTGACATTCATGTTGTCATATCAGAAGATGGATGTAAAACTATTAGGACAATAGCAATGAATACTATTATCAAAAGCCATGCATTCCTATAACATTTAATGTGTAATATATAATTTTGAATAATAATCCTTTATATTTCTTATTTTAAAGATGAAAATATAGAAACAACAGTAAAAGAGAGTTTTAAAACAGGTTAGTAGGAGAGGTACAACAATCAATGCATTGTATACTTTGTTTTCATAATAGTTATTCAGAGTACATGATATCTTGTCCAAACAATATTTGCGCAGACACTTCTTTTCAATGAACTAAGAGAAACTAGCTCTAAAACAATCTTAAATATCTTAATATTTAAGTATTAAATATAAATTACTAAATTTGGGCTGGGGAGTTAGCTCAGTGGCACAAGTGCCTGCCTGGCAAGCATGAGGTCATGGGTTTGATCCCTGGCACCCCAAAATGAATAAATAAATAAATAAATTTGTATCATAAACATATTATTTTTCTTTTTCCCTTTGTTCCTTTCTCCTTTCTTCCATCACAGTATGTCTTTTCTTTTGGACAGTTTCTTCTCAATTCACAATATCTATTGTACATTTTGGATTTTATTTACTCAATGAGTTTCTCACACTAGTGAGACATGGTGTTTACACATATGGGTCTGATTTATTTCATTTATAAGTAAGGTCTCAGGTTGCATGCATATACCTATAAAAGTCTCCAGTTTATCTTTCTTTATGACTGAGCAGTACTCTGTTACATATATATATCTGTTTTTATATCCACTCCTCAGTTGATGTGCATTTGGGTTGTTTTCAAGGCTTAGCTATTATAAATTGTGCTGTTATAAACAGGGGCACACATATATCCCTGTGGTAAGCTGTTTTTAATTCTTCTGGGAAGATACAAAGGAGAATAGATGAGTAGAATGGGACCTTCAATACTAGTTTCTAAAGAAATCACCACACTGATTTCAACAGTGGTTGCCCCAGTCTACACTTTCACCAAGAGTTGAAAAGTGTTCTTTTTTCTCACAGTCTCTCCAGCATTTGTTATTGGTTGATTTTATGACGGTAGCCCTTCTTCCTGTGGTGAGATGGAACCTCAGAACTGTTTTAATTTGCATCTCTCAAATGATCAGTGATATTGAAATTCATTTGGAACCAGAATAGACCTTGAATATCAAAAATAATTCTGGGCAACAAAGACAAGTCAGGGGCATCACAATCCCAGACCTGAAATTACACTACAAATTTACTATAATAAAATCAGCATGGTATTGTGTGTGTGTGGGTCAGGCCTGAGGATCAATGAAACA
>RJWM01042735.1:0-14183 GCA_004363535.1 Dasyprocta punctata
ATTGAAAGGTCAAGGGCAGTCTAACTAGCAAGTACGAGGTAGCCAGATCTAAGTAATGAAATCCAATCTCAATAAAACAAAGAGCAGACTATCTCTGAGGCCCATGGAGATCGGAAGTTCATGCCCTGGGACTTGCAGTCTCTCAGGAACCCTCAGTGAGATCTGCAGGATTTGGGAGTGCTTCCCAGTGACCAGCAGTCATCTGAGAGACCCCAGTGAGTCCCACGGAGACTGAAAGTCTAGGCCAAGCAATCCAGTCATCTGGGAACCCTCAATGAGGTCTGCAGGGTTTTGGAGTCTATGCACAGTAACAAGTCTACACCCAGGAACCATCCCTGAGGCTTGCTGTGATCAGGAGTTCACATTCAGGGACCTGCAGTCATCTGGAAACCCTTGGTGATGCCCACAGGTATTGGGAGTCTGCACCTGAAGTTATCTGGGAAATTTTGATGAGGCCTGCTCGGACTAGGAGTCATTCAGGAAAAACAGGCACAAAGGGACAAGGAAGCTGCACACAGTGACCCAATGATATCCAGAAACCATAGATGAGGTTTGTGGGGACTGAGGAGCTACACCTAGGTCACTACATACTTCTTAGGGAAAATAATCAAGAGGAAGAGATAAGAATCATAACTATATACTCACCAAATATGGGAGCGCACAACTATGAAAGACAAATCTTAACACACATGAAAAATCAAATAAGCAATAATACAATACACCCCATTGTCACAAAGAGACAGATGAACTGACAAAAAATCAACAAAGAAATATCAGAACTGAATCAAACTTTTGAAAAAATGGACTTGGTAGATGTATACAGTGTGTTGCACCCAACATCAGAGTACACTTATTCTCAGCTTCACATGGGATGTTCTCTGAAACACACCATATACTAATCCATAGAACATGCTTAATAAATGCAAAGGATCTGAAATTATCCCATGCATATTATCTGATCATAGTGCTGTGAAATTGTAAATTACTGACAAAAGAAACTACGAAAACTCCATAAAGACATGGAAATTAAATAGCACCCTACTGAACAACCAATGGGTCGCTGAGAAAATTAAAGAAGAAATTAAACAATATATACAATCAAACAAAAATACAAATGCATCTTGCAGGAATCTGTGGGGTGCAATGAAAGTAGTCCTCAGAGGGAAATTTATAGTGGTGAATTATCACATCAACAAAACAGAAGTAACACAAATAAACAACCTAATGGTTCACCTCAAACTTCTAGAAAAACAAAGCAAGTCAAGTCCAAAGCCTAAGCAAGAGAGGAAATTATAAAGATCAGGGCAGAAATTAATGCAACTGAGACTAAGAAAACAATGCAAAGAATTAATGAATTGAAAAGTAGGTTCTTTGAAAGAATAAATAAAATACATAAACCCCTAGCCAATCTTATCCCAAAAAAAAAGAGAAAGAAAAAAACCTAAAATTTGTGCAATAAGGAATGAAAAGGGTGAAATCACTACAGATCTTGTGAAACTATAGAAGATTATCTACAGCTATTTTGAAAACCTTTACTCTCATAGGACCGATAATGCACAAGAAATGAATAGTGTCCTAGAAACATATGGATTACCAAAACTGGATCAAGAATTTATAAAACTTCTGAAATTCACAGTTGAATAATGCAAGGAATTTAGAGATGATTTAATACTAATATACCACAAACTCTTTCATCAAACTGAAAGGGAAGCAATTCTCCCTAATTCATTCTGGGAAGTAACTATTAACCTGATACTAAAACCAGGGAAAGACCCAACTAAAAAAGAAAATCACAGAACAGTTTCTCTAATGAATGTAGATTGAAAAATCCTCAATAAAATATAAGCAAACAGTTTGCAGCAAATCATCATGAAGATTATACATCACGGCCAAGTGGGATTCATCCCAGGAATGCAGGGATGATTCAACATATGCAAATCAAAAAATGTAATACACCATATTAACAGAGTGAAAGACAAAAATCACATGATCATCTCAACAGATGCAGAAAAACATGTTGATAAAGGCCAAAAATAATTCATGGTACTAACCCTAGAGAAAATCAGAATAGTCTTTACCTCAATCTGGTAAAAGCCACCTGTGACAAACCAACAGCCAGCACCATACTAAGTGGTCAAAATCTGAAAGCTCTCACTCTAAAATCAGGAACAAAACAAGATCGTCCTCTATTGCCACTCCTATTCAATATAGTTCTGTATAGATCATTAGCCAGAGTAATTAGACAAGAGAGAGAAGTAAAAGGAATAAAGATAGGAATGGAAGAAGTTAAATTATCATTATTCACAAATGACATGGTACTCTACATAAAAGACTCCAAAAACTCCACTACCAGACTTCTAGACTTATAAGAAAATTCAGCAGCATAGCTGAGTACAAAGTCACTACTCAAAAGTCAATAGCATTCCTGTCCACAAACAACAAACTCACTGACAGAGAAATTAGGGAAAGCACACCCTTCACAATAACAAAAAATAAATGAAATACTTAGGAATCAATCTAACAAAGGAAGTAAAAGATTTATGCATTGAAAGATTACAGTACTCTGAAATAGGAAATTGAAGAGGAATTCAGAAACTGGAAAAATATTCCTTGCTTATGGATAGGAAGAACAAATTGTGAAAATGGTCACATTCCCAAAACTGTTATACAGATTTACAGCAATTTCATGTTCTCTGGTGTGCAGTAAGATTACACTCTATGCTAAAAATTTCCTGCACATTTTACTCTCAGAATTTCTCCCCAGTGTGCATTCTAATGTGCATTGTAAGAAAAGTATTCTTACAAAGGATTTGCTACTAGCATCATTTAAAAGCTTTTTTCCCCTGGTGTGATCGTTCAAGTCTCCTGTGAGTTACAAGGCTCCTAAAGACGTTCCCACATTCCTTACATTCATATTGTTTCATTTGCACATGAATTTTTCTGTGAAAACTAAGGCAAGATTTCTTTTAGGAGGCTTTCCCACAGATTACATGTGAAGTATTTCCCAAACTTTTTGGCATCATTGACTGACTTTATGTAAGACACATTTTCCATGAATGGGGTTGAGGAGTCTTAGTTTCTTTTTAATAACACATGTTTGAAACACATAATCACATTCCTCGGCACTAACATTGATGCCTCAGGTCTATCTAAAATCATCAGGGATTAGATTCTTATGAGGAGGATGAAACTTACATTGTTAACAGTAGAGCTCTGCTGCTATGAGAATCTAATGTTGCCCCTGATCTGCTAGGGGGTGCAGTGCAGTGATAAAGTGAGCAATGGGGAGCAGCTGGGAGATATGCTCACTACTACAGTGCTCATTCCCTACTGTGCAACGTGGCTCATAATAGACCATTCACATGAACCAATTTGGAGGCTGGTATTGAGATTGCCTGATTTAATTTTTTTTCTCCAGTGTGAATTTTCATGTGTGAGGATAGAAGCTTTTCCAACAGGCTTTCTCAAAGTCCTGGCACTTATTTGGTTTTCGTCCACTATGGATTCTCTGGTGCCCAATAAATTTATACTTTAGACTAAATGCTTTCCCTCCCTGACCACAATTTCCCATGTGTGTTCTCAGGTGCACTGTAACAAATGAATTCCTAAAAAGGCCTTGCCACACTCACTACAATTCAAATATTTATTTTCCTAGGTGTAATTCTTCATATGGGCCCTATAAGATGACACCCTCCAGAAAACTTTTCTACATTTCTTAAATTCATATTGTTTATTGATTGTGAGAATTTCCCTACTAGAAACAGAGCAAGCTCTCATGCTGTATGCTTTCCCACACTGATTACATATAAAGGACTTTTCCCCAGTGTGAATTTGCATGTGGCCTTTGAGATATGAGCTATCCCTGAAAGTTTTTCCACATTCATTGTACTTATGTGGCTTTCCTTTGTATGAATTTTCTTATGTTGCCTAATTTGTTATAAATGTTTCCCCACATCAATCACAAGTGAGAGGTATTTCTTCAGTATGCATTCCTAAACCCAACCTAAGGGATGACTGACAACTTAATAATTTCCACAATGGCTACATTCCATGAATTTCTCTTCAGTGTGAGCTCTCCCATATTTTGTAACATTTGCATGCAAACTGAAGGTCTTCCCACAATCAGTCCTTTTACAGAGTTTCTCTCCAGTATGTATTGACTTTTGCATGGCAAGCCTAGATATCCTAAGGAAACATCAGCCACATTCATCACATTTGTACTGTTTTCCTTTCAAATGTATTATTTCATGTTGTCTATGAAGTGAGCTATTTGGAAAAGATTTTCCACAGTCATAGCATTCATAAACCATCTCCCTAGAATAAATCCTCTTAGATCGTGTAAGATAAGAGTTTGAGCTAAATGCTTTTCCGTATTGGTTACATGTAAAAAGTTATTCTCCAGTGTGCAATCTCATATGCAACTTCATGTATGAGTGACTCTGGAGTGTTTTATCATACTGATCACATTCAAGAGATTTTCTTCTACTGTGATTTTCCTGATACTTCATAAAGTATAAGATCAAACTTGAAACATTCCCACAAATACAGCATTCATAGAATTTTGCTTTTCTCTTTTCTTGATGAAAAGCTCCATGCGCATTTGTGTTGATGGCATTTCTATCTTTGCTGCATTCATTTAATTTTTCCCCAGAATGAATTTTCTTCTGTGGTTAAACATGTGAATAATCACTGAGATCATTCTCAGAGAAAAGGTATGGATGGGTTTCCCCTCCAGCATGAATTTGCTCATCCTGAGCAATGATAGACTTTCTGTGCAAAACTTCAATTGTATTACACTCAGTGTGATTCCATCCACGGACAGGCTCAAATGAGCAATCACCACAGAGTTTATCATTGTGTTGACTAGGTTCCCCACCCATATAAATTCAACTGGGGAGGGGTTAGGGAAGTAACTTAGTGGTAGCACCTAGTGTGCACAAAGAGTAGTTCACCATCGTATAAAAATACCACATCTTTTTTATCCATTCTTTGATTGATGGGCACTTGGGTTGTTTCCAAGATCTGGCTATTACAAATTGGTTTGCTATAAGCATAGGTGTACAGATATAATTGTGGTATGACATTTTCATTTCTTCTGGGAAATTGCCCAGAAGCAGGATAGCTGGGTCAAATGGGATCTCTAATCCTAGCTTCTTGAAGAATCTCCACACTGATTTTCCACAGTGGTTGCACAAGTCTACACTCCCACCAACAGTGGAGAAGAGTTCCTTTTTCCCCATAGCCCCTCCAGCATTTGTTAATGGTTGACTTTTTTTTTATCTTGGCAATTCTTTCTGGAGTGAGATGGAATCTTAGTGTTGTTTTAATTTACATTTCCCGAATGACCATTGATGTCAAACATTATTTCATATATCTGTTATTTGCATTTCTTCCTCTCAGTAGTGTGTACTTATCTCAGATGCCCATTTTTTGATTGGGCCTTTGAATTTTAGGTGCCTGACTTTTTAAAATTCTTTATATGCTTTAGATAGAAGTCCTCTATTTGATGGACAATTGGCTAAGATATTTTCCAAGTTCGTGGGTTTTCTTTTCACTCTGTTGGAGATATCCCTTGACATGCAAAACTTTTTGGTAAGATGAGACCCCAGTTGTTGATTCTGGGAAGTATTTCCTGGGCAGTTTGATTTTTGTTCATGAGCTCTCTGCCTACTCCTATGTAATCAAGATTTTCACATACTTTGTCTTCTAGTAAGTTTAGTGTCTCTGTTTTAATATTCAGATCTTTGATCCATTTTTATTTTAGTTTAGTGCATACCATGGATCTAGTTTTAGTTTATGGCATATGGAAAGCCAGTCTTTCCAGCACCATTTGTTAAAGAGGCTATCTTTCTTTCAAAGTACATGTTCGGCCCCTTTCTCAAAGATGAGGTGGCTGAGTGTGTTTGTCATGGTGGCTGTATATTCTAATTGATTCCATTGATCTTCAGGTCTGTTTTGATTCCAGTATCAGGCTGATTTTATCACAGTAGCTTTCTATTACAGTTTTAAGTCAGGGATTGTGATGCCTCCTGCCTTACCTTTGTGGCCCAGAATTGCCTTTACCATTCTAGGTTTCTTCTGGATCCAGATGAATTTCAGGAATGTTTTCTGTAGATCTGTGAGGTAGGGAAGTAGTATTTTGATTCAGATTGCATTAAATCTGTACAACAATTTTGGAAGAATGGCCATTTTCACGATGTTTGTTCTTCCTATCCATGAACAGGGAATATCTTTCCATTTTCTGAAACCTTCTTCAAGTCCCTTCTTCAGAGTAATGTAATTTTCACTGTACAGATCTTTTACTTCCTTTGTTAGATTGATTCTTAAGTATTTCTTTTTTTTTTTTTTTTTTTTTTTTTTTTTTTTTTTTTTTTTTTTTTTTTTTTTTGGATGTTATAGTGAAGGGTGTGGTTTCCCTTATTTCTCTATGAGTGACTTTGCTGTTTGTGTACAGGAATGCTATTGATTTTTGAGTGTTCACCTTGTATCCAGCAGCATTACTGAATTTGGTTATCACTTCTAGAAGTCTTCTAATGGATTTTTGGGGGTTTTCTATGTGGGGTATCACATCATCTGCAAAGTGTGATAATTTTACTTCTTGCTTTCCTGTCCTTATTCCTTTTATTTCTTTCTCTTGTCTAATTGCTCTGGCTAATATTTCCAGAACTATATTGAAAAGGAGTGGTGATAATGGACATTCTTGTCTGATTTTATGTTGAAAGTTTTCAATTTTTCTCCATTTAGTAAGATGTTGACTGTTGGTTTATGATATATGGCTTTTATCAGGTTGATGTAGAGACCATCAATTCTGATTTTCTGTAGGGTTTTTTATCATGAATGAGTGCTGGATTTTCTTGAAAGCTTTTTCTGCATCTATTGAGATGATCATGTGATTCTTGTCCTTGGCCCTGTTGATATAGTGTGTTACATTTGTTGATTTGCATATGTTCAAGTATCCCTGTATTCCTGGAATGAATCACATTTGATCATGGTGTATAATCTCCCTGATAACTTGCTGCATTCTGTGTGCCAGTATTTTATTGAGGATTTTTGCATTTAAGTTCATTAGGGAGATTGGCCTGTAATACTCTTTTTTGGTTGGGTCTTTCTCTGGTTTTGGTACTAGGGAAATACTTGTTTCCAGGAATGAGTTAGGGAGACTTACTTCCCTTTCAATTTCATTTTAAGAATTTGAGGTGTGTTGGCATTAAGTCTGCCCTAAATTTCTTGTAGAATTCAGCAGTGAATCCATCAGGGCCCAGGTTTTTCTTTGTTGGTACGGTCCTGATTATATTTTCAATTTCATTAGCTGAAATTGGGTTATTCAGCAGCTTTACATCTTCTTGATTCAGCTTTGGTAATTCATAGGTTTCTAGGAATCTGTCCATTTCTTCTGTGTCATCGAATCTATGTGAGTAAAGGTTTTCGAGTAGGTGTTGATAATCTGTATTTCTACAGGGTCTGTAGTGATTTCACCCTTTTCATTTCTTATTGCATGAATCTGAGATTTTTCTTTCCTCTTTTTGATAAGGTTTATTAGGGGTTCATCAATTTTATTTACTCTTTCAAAGAACCAACTCTTCGATTCATTAATTCTTTGTATTGATTTCTTAATTTCAATTGCATTGATTTCTGCTCTGATCTTGATAATTTCCTCCCTCCTTTGGACTTTGGACTTGACTTGCTCTTCTTTTTCTAGAAGTTTGAGATGAAGCATTAGGTTGTTTATGTGTTTTCTTTCCATTTTTCTGATGTGGGAGTTTAGTGCTTTAAATTTTACTCTGAGGTGAACCCTCCATGTTGGGGCGAGAGGCTGCAACCAGAAGCAAGCCTGCCTGCCTCCCTGGTGAGTCTGCACGACTGTGCAGAACCCAGGGGGAGAATTATGTGCCTTCTGCGAACCCTCCATGTTGGGGCGAGAGGTCGCAACCAGAAGCAAGCCCGCCTGCCTCCCTGGTGAGTTTGTGTGATTGTGTGGACTCCAGGAGGAGAGAAAGAGTGGTGTCCCATAGGCCTGCCAGCGCGCGGGGTATGAATCAAGAACCTCCCCCCCCCCCCCAGAGCATCCTGCTTGCCCAGAGGACCTGCTGGGTTCATGGCAATTGGGTTACAAATGCTTGTATTGCTGGATTGTTTTGCAGGCCTGGTGCCCACAGTCTCAGCATTTGTTGTGTAGATGACATTTTCTAGTGTGGCAAATAGGTGGGATTGTCCTCTGTCTTGTCTTTGAGCCCCAATATTATTGTCATTGGTTTAATTTTGTTTAATTTTTGCTTCCTCTTTTTTTTGTTTGTTTTTTCATTTCACATCCTGTTTTTATTGGTTTTATTGTGTTTTGTTTTTCGTTTGTTTTTGCTATGCCTGATGGAATGGCCAACTATTCTGAAAGTAACAAGATATAATATAGTAGCTATTGTTTTCATAGTATCTCTCTCTGAAGTTCTAGGCCAGTACTGCTTTGTTTTGATTGTTCTGTTATCTTTTGTTGCATTTCACTATCCTTGAAATAAAATTTAAAAAAATTTCCTCTGAGGACTGATTTCATTGTGTCCCACAGGTTCCAGTAATTTGTAGTTCAATTTTCATTCAATTGTAGATATTGTTTAATTTCTCCTTTAACTTCTGCTGTGATCCATTGGTTATTAAGGAGAGTATTATTTAATTTCCATGTGTTTTAGGGGTTCTTGTAGGTTTTTTTGTCATGCATTTCCAATTTTACAGCACTATGGTGAGATAATATGCATGGAATTATTTCAGTTCCTTTGCATTTACTTAAGCATGTTTTGTGGACCAGTATATGATCTATTTTACAGAAGGACCCATGTGCAGCTGAGAAGAATGTGCATTCTGATGTTGATGGGGGAATACTCGGAACACATCTTCTAGGTCCATTTGTTCAAAAGTTTGATTCAGTTGTGTTATTTCTTTCTCGATTTTTTGTTTGGTTCATCTGACTCTGTGACATTGGGGTTTTAAGGTTCCCCGTTATAACTGTATTATTATTTATTTGATTTTTCATGTCTATTAAGAATCATCTTACATAGTTGGCTGCTTCCATATTCGCTGCATATATATTTATGATTGTAATCTCTTCCTCTTGAAGTTTTCCCCTAACAAGTATGTAGCAACCTTCTTTATCTCTTTTGATCATTTTCGGTTTGAAGTTCCTATTGTCTGCAAACATAATAGCTACCCCTAATTTTTTCTGTGTTACTGTTGCATGGAGTATTGTTTTCCAAACTTTGATTTTTAGTCTGTGAATTTCCTTTTGAGTGAAATGTGTTTCTTGTACACAGCATAGTGTTGGATTTTGTTTCTTAACCTACTCTGCCAGTCTGTTTCTTTTTATTGGTGAGTTTAGGCCATTTATATTGATTGATATAACTGATATGTACTAGTTCATCCTTGTCATGATATCTTTCTACATTTTCTGTTTAATTATTTGCCCTGCTTAGTGGTTTCCTTTTCTTGTTGTTCTTAAGATTGTAGCTATCTTTGTCTCTTTCTAGAGTGTGTTTCAGTACTCTTTGTAGTGTTGGTTTGGTGACCATAAATTTCTTCATTTGTTCTTTGTCATGAAGGTATCTTATTTCTCCATCAATTTTTAAGGATAGTTTTGCAGGGTACATCAATCTGGGTTCAAAGTTGCTTTCTTTCAGGATTTGAAATATTTCACTCCAAGCTCTTCTCGACTTAAAGCTGTTGTTGAGAAGTCTGCCATGATTCTGATAGACTGTCCTTCATAAGTGAACTGTTTCTTTTCTTTGACAGCTTTTAGTATTTTGTTCTTGTGCTGTATTTCTGATAGTCTAATTATTATATGTCTGTGTGAGGACTTATTTTGGTGTGGTTAATTGGGGTTCTGTATGCCTCAGTTACCTGTATTTCAGATTCTCTTCCCATGTTTGGAAAGTTTTCTGCTATTATTTCTGTGAATAGTCTTCGCAGGTCACTAGTATTGACCCCTGTTTTTTCATTTATGCCTATTAATCTTATGTTATTTCTCTTGACATTGTCTTGCAGCTGTTGAATTGTTGTTTCTTGGTTCCTTGCTATTTTTAAGAGATCTTTTCTTTCATGGCTATAAGTTCGCATGCTGTCTTCAAGGTCTGAGCTTCTATCTTCAGCTTCATTCAAGCGGTTTTTCAAACTCCATGGAATTTTTCATTTCCTGCATTTCCCTTTGAATCTGTTTCATGCTTTGTTTCTTATATTGTTCATTCAAATTTTCCATCATTTTATGTTCTTGTATTGTTTTATGTTGCTCTTCTTTAGATACACACATTTCTGTGATGATGATTGTCATTTCAGTTTTTATCTGAGAGATTATTTCTCATTTGTGTTTCTCTATAGTTTCATTAAGTTGTTTCTTTACTGCATTTTCTATCATTTCATAAAGTCCATTTCTGTGACTCTTAGTGTCTTCCCTTTTGGTGTCTCTTGGGTTTGTTCTTGGTGTGCTGGGGGATTGAGACTGTTTCTTGGTCTTTTGTTTTGTCACTTTTGGGACCTCTGTGGCTCTGTGTCCTGCAAGGCTGACCAGACGTCCCCCTGGTTGGTTGAGCTGATTCACCAGACCAGGTAGAGCTGGATCCTCTGCTAATCTAGTGAGTGCACACTCCTGGTGTGCTGCTGAAGCCTCTGCCTTACTGGATGGGGGCCAGAACCTCTCAGACCCAGGCAGCTAGGCGGAGCGTACCCCAGAGTGTGGTGCCACCTGGACCCTGAGGCTGGCTGCAAGGATTTCAGAACCTCTGGAGTGCCAGGTGAGCCTGGGTAAGTCCCAGACCTACAGTGCCGGGGCCTTATTCCTGGCTGGGCCAAAATCATATTCTTAAGTGAAATAAATCAGACATACATGTGTAAATATTGGATTATTTCTCTGATTTGAGAAACTAGAAGTTTAAATAAGGACCAAAGTGTATACTGGATATTGTGAAGTATGAATTGTTCAAAACAAATGGGAACTAGCAAGAAGATCAGGGGACAATAAAGGACGGGAAAATAAAAACATTTTTAAAAGCATAGAATGGACACAAAGCATTGGAAACAAGGATGGGAAGAAGTACTGAAAAGGGAGCTGATTACAAATAACAGAGAAATCATGACATATCATACACAATTATAAATTCCCTATGATGAACATCATCACTATTTATATCTAAATTGCACCAATAAAGTCAATTAAAAATAAATAAAACATGAAACACTCATTATCTATTTTTCTATTAATCACTTTTATTGCTGTTGCCTCAACTAGAAATCACCACCAATGACAATGCTGAGTCTCAATGATACCAACACATTGCCATTTGTGACAAAAAATAGTAAGTGTGAGATTTAACATTAAATTACTATTCCCTCAGTCTAATCTTGTAAACTTTTTCATTGTTTTCCAACTATGAGAATGTTTAAGCAGAGACATTGGTGTCTTCATCACATATATATCTCAAGAAAATTTTAATACTGTTTTTAGTTTCCTGAGTAGGAATGAAATCAATATCCAATTTAAATATTCTTCTAAGGTTGAGTGGATATTTCAATGAGAAAGGAAGTGGTCAGCTGAAATGTCATCCAGTGAGAGTAAGAGAGAGAGCTGTGCTGGGTTTTCATGTTCCTAGTCTTTCCATAACCTTTGCTTTTCATTTCAGCCATGTCCTCTCACGTAGATATAGTAGATGCCACCTACTCCTTTCTACTGTTATTTAAAACAAACCCTTCACAGGAATGTCAGAGTGACCAAGCAGTCTCTTTCAAGAGACACAGGGCCTGAAAACCCTGACTGGGCTGTCAAGGGGACAAATTGCCTTGACTTTTTATAGCAAAATTCCTTCTGAGTGTTATCCCATATCCTCATCAAAGCACAGTTCATTCTTTTGGAACTAAAAATCTAACACATTTCAAAAAGTCCATAGCTTTACTTTCATGTAAAATAATAATACATGGCATTTATAACTACTGAAAAACTATGCAGATTAAATAAAACAAGCTAAACAAAACGTATAGCTCAATTCCTGGCATATAAAACATCCTCTGTGATTGATGATATTTAGGTTACTCTCATCCTCCACCTCATCTTTATCCTCACATTCTTAAAGTTTTTCAAAAGCTTACAGAGCAGTTTTGAGGTACTCACTTTCACCCGTTATGCGATATTAGAAAAAAAGTGAGAGAAAAGGATAACATAGAGGGAGCATTGTAGGACTCCACCAGACTGCAAAAAAGAATGTAAACTTCATCACCTGCTTAGTTGAAATTTAAACATTGGCATCCTCTCATCTTGCTACACAAACTGCATATTTGCCTGGGTGAGAAGGAAGCAAGGACTTCTGATAGTCCTTTCTTTACCCATTTTCCCCTCAGTACTTGCTGTGTCAAGATGTAATACTGCCTGCACTTGATGAAGTACTGAGCACCTTCCCTGCCAAATCCGTTTAAATCTCAGTCTCTGTCCTTGGGATTGACATGAATACAGAGTGAAATAGAAGCTTTCTTCCCTTTCACACAGACCACCATGGCAAGAAGGTACAGGTATAGTGCCCACAGGAATACTGCCATTAATATAGAAGTCCAAAGGCATAATCTGAATATCAACTATTATAGGATCTTGGATGTTCTTTGCTCAGAGTTCACATTTAGCAAATCAGTTCCATGTTCTCCAAACTGCTAAGGAATTCTTGACATTAATGAAGGAAATAAATGTGCTTGCTCTAAATGGTTTGTGCTCTCCTAGTAAGAGGGGAGCTTGGATGTAATATGTGTTTCTTGATGCCTGTTTTTTTCCAGACTTCTTGTTTTTTATTTTAAAAACAAACAAAAAGAATAAAAACAAAGATCTTGATGCCTTTTTAAAAGAAGATTTATCTGCATTTCATTTCCATTATTTTGTTATAAAATAGATATGACAAAAATCCATTTTAAACATTTTCAATTTTACATTAATAGCATGAACATTGCTGTACAACTATCAACAGTAACCATTCCAAGAAATTATTCATCTAGTCAAACTGAAAATTTGTCCACATAATAGAAGCTCCCAAAGCCTTCATTTCTCAAATCTAGATATCATCATTTACTGGTAAACAATATGAGAAATTAAAGCATGCAAACAATAAAAAATATTATGACCAAGGTGGCAGTATTAAAAGTCTAGATGTTTAGTCATCTATCGTCTATAATTTGTATTCCAGATGGATGCTACAGGTATTGAAATTAAGACCATTCTGCTGTGGAGCCTCTTCAAAGTATTCTTAATGTCCCTGTTCCTCAGGCTATAGATGAATGGATTTAACATTGGGGTGACCACAGTGTACATCAGTGAGGCCATTGCATTCTTCCTAGTTGAAGAAGACATACCTGAAAAGAGGTACATTCCAATACCTGTTCCAAAAAATAAACAAACTACTGTCATGTGAGATCCACAAGTGGAGAAGGCTTTGTACTTCCCACCTGGTGTTGGGACTCTCAGAATGGAAGAAAAAATTTTATAGTAAGATAAAAAGATCCCTGTGATAGGAAAAAATCCAGACATGGCAACAGCAAGATACATGATTATATTACTGATCAGAGAATCAAAACAGAGAAGATTAAGAAGTTGAGAAGGGTCACAGAAGAAATTAGCAATTTGTGCATCCTTGAAGTATGGAAATTGTAAAATAATAAAATTGTGCAGTTGCGAATCTAAAATACCAAACAAAAAAGACACTAAAACTAAGAAGGCACAGAGGTGAGTGTTCATAACGACTTGGTAATGTAGGGGATGACAAATGGCCACATACCGGTCATAGGCCATGACAGTCAGAAGCAGAGCATCCATACATCCAAAAATGATATACAAAGACATCTGTGCCAGGCAGGCTACAAAGGAAATTACTCTACTGTAAGCATGGATGTCCAGAATCATCTTTGGGACCATGGTAGAGATGAAACAGATGTCAGCCAAGGACAGGCTGGAGAGGAAGAAGTACATGGGGGTGTGGAGGTGGGAGTCACAGCTGACGGACAAGATGATGAGCAAGTTTCCCAGTACTGTAACCAGGTACATGGACAGGAACAGTCCAAAGAGGACAGGCTGCAGTTCTGGATCTTCTGAGAAGCCCATAAGATGGAATTCTGAGACACATGTTAGATTTTGTGCTTTTATATTGCTTGGGCACCTTTTGAAAAAGAAAGTGCATTTGATA
>RJWM01042736.1:0-14169 GCA_004363535.1 Dasyprocta punctata
ACAGTTTTTAAGATTCTGTTCTTGTGTTGAATCTTTGGAATCTTATTATATGCCTGGGTGTAGATTTATTTTGGTTATGGATAGCTGGAGTTCTATATGCCTCAGTTAACTGTATGTCAGGTCCTTTTCCCACGCTGTGGAAGTTTTCTGCTATTACTTCTGTAAATAGGTTTTCTAATGTCATTTGTGTTGAATCCTGCTTTTCTGCTGACACTTATCATTCTTAAATTATTTTTTTGTCATCTTGCAGCCATTGAACTGTTATTTCCTGGTTCCTTGTTATTTTTAAGAGATTTTTCCTTTCATTACCACTAGCTGCCATCCTGTCTTCAAGGTCTGAAAGTCTATCTTGAGTTTCTCTCAAGCAGCTTCACCAGATTTCAATGGAGTTTTTAATTTCCTGGATATCTCTTTGAGTCTGTTTCATACATTCCAATTCTTCTCTATATTGTTCATTCAAGGTTTCCCTCATTCTCCTATGTTCCTTTTTTTTTAATCTATGTCTTGTTTAGATACGCTCAGCAACCCTTTTATTATGTTTGTCATTTCTTCTTTTACCTGAGATATTATTTCTGATCCGATTTCTTTTACAGTCTCATGAAATAGTTTCTTTACTTCAGTTGCCATCATCCCAGCAATCTCAGGCATGTGACTTCCACTTTCTGCCATGTTCATGTCTCTTGGACTGTTCTGTTTGGTGTGGGGGCCTGCCTGGGTTCCTCCACATGAGTGAGTTGTGGGGTCCCAGGCACTTCCCACATTGGCTACCCATCCACAGTGTAGATGGATGGGTCAGGCACCTGGGTTTCTCCTAACCCACACTCCCCAGGAGGCAGTGGGGTGCAGGGTGGGCTTCTCTAGATACTCACAGCTTCTCCAAGGCATGGCTGCCAGGTTCTCCTGGCTTGCACTGGCTACCTGCGGGAGAGTCCTGATGGCAGACAGCGTGCACATCAGGGACAGACTGGCTCTGATACCCTTTTCTTCTTTTCATTTATTTTTGTTTTTATTTTTGGTGCTATTGTGTGTTGGTGTTGATCCTACAACTTTCACACTGAATTATATCCCTGTTTCTTTTAAAAAATTTTTGTATTGAGACAAGGTCTTCCTAAGTCCCTAAGGTGCCCAGGCTGGGGCTGAACTTCCTATCCTCCTGCTTCAGCCTCCTAGAGTGCTGGGATTACAGGTGTGCATCACCACACCTGACGGCATATGCCACTTTCAAGCAAACGCACTGAGGAGGTCCTAACATGGTCCTTTTCACTCTTTCATCCAGAGTCCTAGAATGATACAAAAAAGGGTACTAAAATGAGAAACTTTCATTGTAGTAAACCACAGAAATGTGGGGACTGTTACTGCAGTGCGATTCAGCAAAAGCGGATTAATTCAATACACCCCTGATTATGTAAGAGGTAGACAAATGATGACATGTTAGTTCCCAAACTCAAAGATTGCTCTGCTTTGCTCATACTCCAAAAGTCTGAGCAGGCCCCTTTGCTGAACTTCAGATATTTGGAACTGTCTTCTCAGAGAATCCTAAACATGTATGAAATCTCCTTCCTTTAAGGAAACCCTGGAAACATGGTCACCAATGGAAATATTCCACAGGACACAAGAGAAACTTCTTTCCAGAGTGTCCAGAGGAATGAAATCTAACAATTTCTCTTTGAAATAAAATAACTAGAGGTCATTTTTAAAACTTAGGAAATATTTGCCTTAAAAACAATAGGATATAAAAGAACCTATTAAAAACATAGAATTATGAAGAGAACAGGCCAAGTTAACTAGAAATATAACTGAGATTAAAAGTTTAATAAATGAGTAAGATTAAAAGTACACAAAAGTTGCTAAATATAATAAAACAGGATTTAAAGGCAAAAGCTGTAAATATAATAAAATTTTATTTTCATAAAATGCACAATTCACAATGAAAATGTTTGAGAAACTTCATATCCTAATGATTATAACATGAAAATTCATGAGAAAAAAAACTAAAGGCAATCTTTTTGTATTTATTACCTAAAATGTAGAAAGCGATAACTTTTTCTAAAAAGAAAGTTACAATTTAAAACACAAATAAGACAAGTTTCTAATTAACAGAGTGGCCAAATACTAAAATACTCAAACTGACTTAGGACTGGTATCACAAAATTAGCTAATATCTAGGCAACACCAACCTGGCACATATCAGACTAACAATGTAGTAAGGCATTAAAGGCAAAGTACAGAAGTCGTGAACTAGAGTGTTTACGATTTAATAAAGAATGAGAATGTGTATGTATATTATGCATACACACCAAGGGTAATATATGTTTATATGCATGAAGAACAAACCTGAAACATAAATATTTACATAAAAAGGCTATACAAATGCTTTGGCTTGGGATTCAGGAAGTACTCTTTAAAAACGGTAAATGTAAGATGATGTAACTTCATAAGCTTCCTAATCACAGAGTAAAACTACAGTACACAATTCAGAAGTAAAGAAACCACACTCTTGGACAGAAAATTTTTTAAATCATTATGTTATATTCATGCTTCTTCCTTCACGTTAAAAACCCAGGAATCGCCAAGCATGGTGATGCACACCTATAGTTCACGCACTCTGGAGGCTGAGGCCAGAGGATCACCACAAGTTTGAGACCATCCTGGGCTACATAACAAACTTGAGGCCAGCCTGAATTACATAGTGAGATCCTGTCTAAAAAAAAAAATAAATAAATAAATAAATAAATAAATAAATCCTCAGGAATCATGCTACCAATTGTATCTATGAAATAGCTGGAACACTGCCAGAAACATCAAATTAAAATCTTTTATTTCTCATACAGCCTTAGAATAAATCCTTATCCTCTAAGCAAAACTATCTTAAACTTTGTCAACCAAGAAAATTTTCTGTTTAAAAAAAAAGACCTCACACTGAAGGTCAAGACAGGAAAGTTTAGCCACTCTGATTAAAGTGGTAGTTGTACCCAAATGGCCACATGATGCCCACCACCCACTATTTCATAAATTAGGCAGGGAGCTAAAGTGCTAGGGACTAAAAAGAGAACAAAACAGAGTCTTTGCTCTTGAGGAGCTTACATTCTAGAATGCTAAGGTAACTAATAAACTAATAAACATGTTCATTTCAAATACATAGACCTACTTTAAGGAAAACAAGACAGGGCAACTGGGGCAGACTAGAAGTGGTGTATGGGGTTTCTCCACAAGCCTGCCCAAGAAAAGTCTCTCTGAGAAGGCATCAGGGGTAGTTCCAGGGATCTAGGAAAGTTCCAGCCAGTGCAAAGACCCAAAGAGAAAAAGAACCTGTCCAAGGGATACCAAGAGGCCAGTCTGGCTCATGCAAGCAGACAAGAGTGCCAACAGAGAAGAAACTGCAGAGGTGAGAGGCCCGACGAACACATCTTTTATGGTAAGACCTGGATTTTACTTCGGAGTAATACAAAGTCTTTGAAAGGTTTTAAGCAAGAGAAAACATGATCTGATTTACACTGTAGAAGCTACTGGGTGGAACAGATTACAGGCAGGCCAGTGGAACTGGGAACACTGGCCAGGAGCCATAGCTGATGCTCCTGAAAGAGCAGCGGCACAGAATAATGCTTTGTAACAGTGGATGTGAATAGAAGTGGTCAGATGTGGATATATTTTGGACAGAAAGATCTAGGGTGTGCACATTAGGGTGGGAATAGCATCAAGAATTCGCTTTTGGTCATGTTAATTTAGAACAATTTATTATTAGGTATCCAAGATCTGCCTACTAGACAGCTGACCATCTAAAAATTGATAGTTCTTGGGAGAAATTGACACTGGAAATACCTATACTCCGGTGCCTCCTCAGCTCTCCTCCCAGGATGAATCCCTCAGGGCGTCTCAGGATTCCCAGTACTCCTCAGAGCAACATGCAAAAACAGTCTAGCTCCAATTTGTACCCAAATTCCACTCATGTTTGCAAAGTGTGGCCAAAATACATATTAAGAAAATATAAACTGCATTTACTCACAGTATAATAAACTCACTTGCTTACACCAAATTACATACGGTTTAAAGATTTTAGTGAAATAAATGAAACCATGAAAGTGCTAGAATTAAACAGAGGTTAATATTTCTAAATTCTAGGAGTGAGAGAGGACTTTCTTCTTTGACACCATAGGCAGAAATCCTTAAAAATGTTTTAAGGAAATAAAAGATTCGTAATAAATCTTAAACTGTGTGACATAAGAAATTATTACCTCTAAAAATAACAAGCTCATACAAACGGAAAAAAAAAGATTAATTCTAAATGAAAAATGAGGACAAGAACAGAAAAAATAAATATATTATACATACACATACCCAACTGATACATTTTTAAAAGTGCTAAGCTTCTTATCAGTAAAAGAAAAACTGAATTAAAACAAGGAGATACTATTGCTCAGTATCGAGCTGGCAGAATTAAAAGCCATTAGGGTAGACTTGAAGTCTGGGCACAGGCATGCAGGTATTAATGGGAGCAGAAACGACCCTGACATTCCTGAAGACCATCTGGTAGCACCTATCAGCCACGTTGGTGATTTTTGTTTGTAGTCTGTCTATTTTGGTGCTGGGAACTGAAGCCAGGACTTCCACCTACTAAGCATGGCTTCTACCACTGAGCTACATTCCCAGCAAGAACATATTCTTCAACCTGTCAGTTCCACTTCAGGGAATTAATGGAAGGAAAGGGGAATCAAGGTTATTTGAAGGGATTTCAGTACAAACATGGTTTTCAAAACAGGACAGTATATGCCTATAAAACATTGCCGCAAAATTACATCTAATCGCTGGGTGTGGTGGCGCACACCTTTAATCCCAGCACTCGGGAGGCTGAGGTAGGACGAGCGTTGTGAGTTTGAGGCTCCGCTTGGGCTACAACGCGAGGGCAAGGCCGGCCTGAGCTACACAGTGCGACCCTGCCTCAAAAAACCAGGGCCGGGAGTTTGGCTCAGTGACTTAAGCGCCTGTCTGCCAGGTGCAAGGTTGTGAGTTCAATCCCTGGTACCGCAAAAAATAAATAAATAAATAAAAATTACATCTAATCATATTTTCAAGGTAATTCAGATCAATAGACATAGTCATATAAAGAGATTTCTAATAATAAAATATAAGAGCATGGTGTTTGGAAAAATGGAGCATTCTTTAAGATCTTCCCTCCTCTTTCATCATGACCATATACTTTTTTTTGGTACCGGAAATCAAACTGAGGACCTCGCACTTGCCAGGCAGGCACTGTGCCACTAAGCTATATCCCCGGTCCATATACTCCTACTCCTACTTCTTTTATAACAAAACTTAGTTTTGTGACAAAACAAAAATCTTACACATAATACATACTAAATGAATAAAAATTAACCAAAAAGAGAAGAATCTTTCAATGGTAAAGTATATTCTGGTACAAATTTTCTTCTCTTCCAAAATAGCAGTTTTTTCCCTATATTTATGATATTTTCCATTTCAACTCTTACAAAAAAGTAAAATAAACTAAAAAATTAAATTATTGCCGGGTGTGGTGGCGCACACCTTTAATTCCAGCACTCAGGAGGCTGAGGCAGGAGGATCGTTGTGAGTTCGAGACCAGCCTGGGCTACAAAGTGAGTTCAAGGCCAGCCTGAACTGCATAGTGAGACTCAAAAATAGGACTAGGGATTTAGTTCAGTGGCATAAGCGCCTGCCTGGCAGGCATGAAGTTGTGAGTTCAATCCCCAGTACAAAAAAAAAAAAAAAAATTAAATTATTTCCAGGACTCAGATGTGTCAGCACATGCTTGTAATTTCAGGAGCTCAGGAGGCTGAGGTAAGAGGACTTCGAGTTTAATACCAGCTGGGGCAACTTAAGGGAGACCTTGTCTCAAAAATAAAAACCAGAAACCTGATAAGGGTATAGCTCAACGCTTCCTCAGTTCAATTCTCATTACTGAAAAAATAAAATAAAACAGATTATTTCCAAATCTCATTTTTTAATCTTAACTTGAAAGACCATTACAACTGGCATACAATATTTTCAAAGGCTTCTGCCTGTTTTCCTTCTCTTCGCATTCCAATACTCACATTTTCTTTACTGTTCTACTGTCTCTGGGGAACACAAGAGGATTATCTCCCAAAACACACTGAGCCCTATATATCCGTTCCTAATTACACCTCTGTTCCTATTAATACCTCAGTCTTCAACAGGTCAGCCCAAGAATTCTCAAAGTCTGATCCCCAGACCAACAGCACCAGCATGAACAAGGAGCTTGTTTGAAATGCAAACTCATGGACCCCATCCCAGATCTTGAATGCATGATAATATCTGAGAATTGCTCACTGTGTCAGTCTTTCTGCTTTGGGCCTTCAGAATCTAGAAACTCTCCTAAAAAGTCAAATAATATATAATATAAATTATACATAACATAAAATATAATATATATTTTAAACATAATTTATAAATATATAAATTTATTATATCAATTATTATGTAATTTATATTACATAATTTATACTATTTTTCTAAAAGTTACAAGAGTAAAACATCAAGTCACTCACAGAAATTGAGCTGCTAAGTCTTCAGCAGCTGAAAAACTTGGAAAATAAAGTAAAAGAAAAACATACCTGTATATACGTCTTTAAGGTACCAGTGAGTCCTTGAGACATCACTTCAATCCTTCAACACTTTTAGAGGTGTACAAACACACCTGGCTTCCTCAGGGAAGACACTAACTACAAACTCATTTAATTACATGGTTAAAGGCAGAGCTATGCAATCACTCAGCCACATTCTTGGGTAATAATATACCAGCCATACCCACACAGAAATACATCAGGTGTGCTAAAAAGTTCAAAAATATTTTTTATCCTGAACTAATCAATGATCCCATTTGAGATCTACTGAGGTTTGATAGCATATGTCTTGGTTACCTTTTCCTCATTGCTGGGACAAAATACCTGACAAAGGAGGAAAGGTTTATTTAATTTACAGTTTGTGGAGGTTTCAGTCCATAATCAGCTGGCTCCAAGGCAGGGTGGCATGGCATTGGGGCAACACTTAAAGGCAGCAGCCAGCAAAAGCAGTCAGAAGAGAAAACAGCAAACCTCTTTTCCTCCCTTATACTGCACACAGGCCACTACTCCCCTCCTCTCCCCCCCAGGGCAGATATTTCACTTACAAAATTTCTGTGCCCTCCTCTTGCACAGAATGATATTTACAAAGCAAGGATCCTGCCTGGCTGCTGAGTCTCTTAGTTAAATTTCTTTTTTTTTTTTTTTTTTTTTGCGGCACCGGGGATTGAACTCACAACCTCGCGCCTGCCAGGGCAGGCGCTTAAGCCGCTGAGCCAAACTCCCGGCCCTAGTTTTTCGAGGCAGGGTCGCACTATGCAGCTCAGGCCGGCCTTGTGCTAGCGTTGTAGCCCAAGCCGGCCTTGAACTCACAACGCTTCTCCTACCTCAGCCTCCCGAGTGCTGGGATTAAAGGCGTGCGCCACCACGCCCGGCTCTTAGTTAAATTTCTAAACTTCTAAAGTTGATACAATGCATCAACCATACAGAATAATTAGCAAGAATTCTTTGCCTATGATGGAGGATTAACCATGATAAACATGAAATGAAGTTTATTCACAGTCCAAAGTCAAAATGCCAGTTGGTTCAATGGATTAAGGAACCAGGTACTGAGCTGGCACTAGTGACAAAAAAAAAGTGATTGACACACTCCTGCTGCCTTCCAGAAACCTGAGTTTCATTTGGAGATCAGCAGGACAGATAGTGATCACTTCCCACAGATCCTCTAATGGGTATTAGAGAGAAAGTTGAGGGTTTTGAAACGTTAAATCACTTGTCCAAAGCCACCCAACTCCCAACTCCCTGCAAGTCCATGTTCTACCTTGAACCTAATACCATCCTTTTTTCTTCATTGTATACACTTTGTTGTATAGTGTATAAAAACATAAAGAGACCGAGTTCAGGTTTTTGGTTGTTTTGTTTTTATTTCTAGTGACCTCGGGATCAAATCCACAGCCTTGCTAATACAGTGAATTGATGATTTCAGTTGGTTCAAGTAAAATAGCCATCTCCTTACATAGTTATCATTGTGAGCATGCAGTTAAGAGAACCTAAAATCTACTTTCTTACCAAATTTCCAGTACACAAAATAATATTATCAACTACACTCATCATGCTGTATGCTACATCTCTAGATTTATTCATTTTACATAACTTCCTATCTTTGAGTCCATCCCATGCTCTCTCCCCACCCCTCAAGAATCCAGCTTGCTCAAAACCTTTGAAATCAGGTTTTCAAGGAAGCAAGAAGTAGGGGCCACCTATTGCCCCCTCACACATTGCTTGGAACTCATGGGATGTGCTGAGTACAGGGTCACCACCCTGCAAGGTTCTAACTTTCCCTACCCCGCTGGGAAAGTCTGTGGCTGCGCTAACTTCCTTCCAAGAAGCTCAGGAGTGAGGAACGGATATAGCCACACAGCACAGAAAATCCCTGGAGGTAAAAGTGTTTAACTGAAAGTACAACTGGAAAGCAAAGGAATTATAATTTCCAATTTTGAACACTAATGGATCTTTTCTTGTCTCATACTGCCTGTGCCATGCTCAGTGCCGAACAAGCTCTCCACCTCACCTAGAGAGGGATCTGTGGAAGGAAGACTATGAGTAAGCAGAGAGGAGGAAGTGGGAGGGAACATCCTCTAATTCCACTCCTCCCTTCTAGCCCAGGGCTAGAGATACTGGAGCTCACAGTGACTCAGGGGGGAGCAGCTGGAAGAACCCCTACCGCAGCCGCCTTCCCCTCTTGGGTAGAGAGGATGAGACACCCCAACACCACTCCCATGGTTTGAATATGGGTATTTTCTCCTGAAGACTCACGTATAAAGGTTTAGCCCACAGAGAGGCACTATTGGGAGATGCTGTAAGCCTTTAAGAATGGAACTTTAGGGCATGGGTGGGAAATGCCCTCACAGGGAACTGTGGGGTCTCCTTTTTCCTGGCTCCAACGTGAGCGCTCCTCTGGCACATGTGCTAACATGGCATGCTGCTCTCAGCAGAAGCCCACACCAATGGGAACACCCAGTCTTGGAAATGAAAAACTGTGAGCTTAAGAAACTTTTTCTTTATAGATGGTTTGTGTTGGCTATTTTGTAGTAGGAAGCTGAATAGTCCCAATCACTAATATTTGTACCCATTGGTTCTGCTACATTTTAAAAAGGGTATGCTTTTAACACTATCTCCAGGAGAATCCTCTAGAAGAGTTCAGAGTTGCTGCTTGATCCAAGTATATACAGATGAGGGGGAGTGGTTGCCACAGAAGAGATCTTCTTATGAGCTATAATCCAAGACATTTTCTAGGAATAAAAGCCAGCAAACCCGACCAGAAGCATCCAGGCACGACATCAGCCCCATTCTTCTAGCTAAACTTTCTCTCTTTAGCTAGATGACAGATACAGATGCAGAAAGCATAAAAAAATAAAAAAAAAATAAAAAATAAACCACCACCTACTGGCTCAATTAAAAATTGGAAGGTCAAAATTCAAGACGTTAGCATGAATAAGCTTAAATCACAAGAAGGATACAAAAGGCCTTTCTGTTACGATAAGATTAGAAAATTATCAACAGTAAATCAGGGATCCCTAGAAAATAAATGTAAAGTAGTATGGCACAAGACTCAGCACTGGGAATCAAAGGGAAAATGGCTCACAGCTGGGGCAGGTGCAGGGCTTTTGCTTTAGTAACACCCGGCTTGACCTAATTGATTAGTCAGGGGCAGTGTGAGCGAGCAGAAAAAAGAGGGTCAAGGAGCAGGCTCTGTAGGATGAGAGGGCTGGGGTGCAGTTCAGTGGTGGTGTGCTTGCCTAGCAACATAAACTCTAGATTTGATCCCCAGCACCACAGTGGGGGGGGGGGGATAAAATGAAAAGGTAACATGTGACAAAAGGGTATTTTGAGGTGCAAGTGGCGGAGTTCCAAGTGGTGCAGGCAGAGTAGAAGAGGAAAATAGGAAGCTCAACAAGACCCAAGCATAAAACTCTCTAACTGGGCTGTGGGTAAAGGTTTAGACTGCAAACTATAAGGTAGCAGTTTTCAAAGTGTATGCTATGGATCCCTGGGTCCCAGAAAAACAAAACTGCTATCACAATAGTACTCGTATATTATCTGCCCTTCCTCTGTGTTTAACTTTACACTGGTACAAAAATGATGAGTAGAACGGCTGCCACCTTAGCAATGGCAACAGACTGTACCTGTATCACTGTATTCTTCACCGCCACACACTCCACATTAGAAAGAAAAATTGTTAAAGCCAGTTTCACACCAGAATATCTTTGATGAATATGAAAAAGCACTAGTTTTATTAAATCTCAGCCCTCAAGTACACATGTGTAATACTCATTTGACCAAATCCTCATACAACACTTCTGTGACACACAGAACTACAAAGGGTATCTTGAGGAAAAACACTGGTACAGTTGTTTGAATTGTCAGCTCAACTAGCCATCATTTTCGTGGAATACTACTTTTATTCTGTTAATGGGGAAAGGGGTGCTGGGGAATTGAAATCAAGGGCATTCCACCACTAAGCTACATGTTCAGGCTTTACTCTGACATAAGGTCTCAACAAGCTGCCTGAGCTGGCCCCTAACTTGGTATTCCCCTGTCTCAGTCATCTGAGTAGCTGAGATTATAGGTTTGCATCACCAGCTTTATTCTGTCAATTTTAAAGACAACAGAAAAAGTGTCGTTACTCGTGATTGGGTATCTGACAGTTTCTCAAAAATAAAAGTAAGCTAATTGCTTCAAGGAAAACCACTAATAGTTTTTGATGCTGATGACAACATTTGAGCTTTTGATGAAAATGAGAATTTAGAAAACTCCTATCTGCCATTGGAAGCTAGATAGCTTACCAGTGCTTAAAAAATTTTCAAAGATGGGTGATGATGTTATTTACTGAAACCTGTCAACATCTGGAAGATCTCCAGAACTCAGTGAACTAGTATTTTCCAAATGACCAATACACAGTGTCACAAAATGATACAGGGGTAAAAAGTCCAAAGTACAAAATGTATCAATAGCTTTTAACACAGTATGAAAACTTCCCTGAAATGACTTCTGATTTCATGTTACAAGTAACTATAGTATTACCAAGGGCTAAGTTTTGGCATACAATATAGTATTACTGAATAACCACAATTTTCTGAAAATGTTATTAAAAAGATTCTGGCTTTTTCCAACTGCATATGTGAAAGGCCAGATTTTCTTCAACTACTTCAACCAAAACATTTCACAACAGAATTACTGTAAAAGCAGATATGAGAACCCAGCTATTCTCTATTGAGCAAGACATGAAAGAAATTACAAAAATGTAAAACAATGCAACCCTTCTCCCTAATTTTTTTTGTTTTGTAAAGGTTTCAATAAAACATTTATGTTAATATGTAATGGGCTTGTCATTATTTTAAGTAAATTTGTTAATAAATGCTTTTGTAAATTTCTCAATTTTGTGGTACCGGGGATTGATAACCTCACACTTGCCAGGCAGGCACTTAAGCCACTGAGCTAAATCCCTGGCTAATTTCTCAATTTTAATTCCTAATCTAGCAAAGAGTGATAAAGAAAAATTCATGTGAAGAGCTCCTTATGGTCCTTATTTACGTGTAAGTCCACGGGAAGATCCTGACACTAAAGAAGTTTGAGACTCTGGCTCCTTTAGGAGATGGAACCACAGAGAAAAAGTGTAGTACTTTGAAGCAAGTAGATTCCTCTACCAACAATGTAATACAAAATGAGTGCAAAAGGAAAGTCAGACCAGTCAGGAAGTGACAGTCAATAAGAGCAAACAAAGTAAAGCAAAAGGCCAGGATGAAGACAGTAGTAGCAGGCACAGAAAGGTACAGATTCAAGATATTTTGGCAGAGAACTGACAGAATTAAATGATCATTTTCACAGTCAAAAGACAGACCAAGTTGCCAGCTTATAAGGAAAATTTGTAATTCTGTGTCAGCCTACCTGGCTTAAGGGCACGAACTAAGTCTATATTGTATATTGGCACAGCATAAGAACAGTCTGAGCTTGGTTGTCTAAACACCATTCTCTGGTGCCAACTAGGTGTCTTAGAACTGAATTCAATTCTGACATGAAGTGTGACCCACAAGTTTAGAGGTCAGTCCCAGAAGACTTCTACTCACACACCAGCATCGAGCCTTGCACATCCCCAGGCTACCAGTACACCTGCCAAGCTGACTACAAATCTGAAGGTTCTTATGAATCCCCTTCCAGCATGACTTACAGAAATCAGGAACGCACTAGGCAACTCAGGAAGGGCCAAGGGGAAGAGACTCACAGGACAAAAGATGGGCCTGGGAAGGGATTTCCAAGACCTCTTCTCTGCGGACACAGGTGCTCACCTTCCTGCACATCATTGTGTTCACCAGCCCAGAAGCTCTTCGAAGCTCATCATTCCCGTTTCCATCTGTGGTTTCACTATGCTGGCAGGACGGACTGACCAGAGACAAGGTGAGTGGTCAGTGCCTGTCTCTTCTGCAGGGATGGCAAACGTGAAAGGCTGACATTCCAATTCTCAGACAAGTGACTGAGGGGCTGGTTCCTGTGGACCAGCCCTCATTCTAAGACACCCAGCATCAACCAGTCTACGAAGAAATATGCACATTAAAGGAAGACAGGAGATAACATCCCCCAAGCTACCAGCACATCTGTCAGGCTGGCTACAAATTCAAAGGTTCCTATAAGCCCCCTCCAAGTTCCGTAGATTATCAGGAGCATGTCAAGGAAGACAAAGCTGAGCAAAGGTCAAGGAAGGTAAATAGGACAAAGAGAAAGAAGACAAGAAAAAACAAGCATAATCAGATTGGGGCTTACAGACCCACAAATTAAGCCCTTTTTATCTACCTACAATGCCTTGCATGGTCTAGCCTTCCCTCCCTCTCCAATTGCATATCCTCCTCATTGGCTGTGGTGGCTTTCTTCTCAAATATTGTGTATCTTTATGCCAGGAAAGCTGACCACATGCTGTTGAAGTCACGGTTTACAAGGGAAAGGATTTAGTATGGGGCACATAATTTATAAGATTATTTTTTAATATTCATCCAAAGAGTCAAATAAATGCAAAAAAGTGCAGGAGATCTGTCCACATACTAGAGACCCAAAGAATCCAGCTAAGGGCCTGGACCCCACAGCAATGTCCTGCACGAGTCCAGCTGAAGACTTAGAGCCCACGGCAATGTCTCATGCAAGTCTGTATCAAGGTTCTGCACTGGGCAGGCCCAAAGTCAGCAATGGAAGCTAGAAAGTCTGCACCAGCGAGGTGAAGGATCTGAGCCAGCAAGCTAAGGGTTCTGCACTGGAGCCAGGAAGTGATGCTCAAAGTAAGGACCAGAGCTCCCTGGAAAAGAACCATAGCCATCCTCAGCAACAGTGAGATCCTGAGCTCTTCCAACAATGAGAACAGCTGAGTTCATATCAGGAAAACCAGTGAAGCAAGCTTCTTCAGGAGAATCAACAGCACCACCATCTACCCCTTCAGTTCTTTTTATGCTGTTGGCAACAGTCCTCCAGTGCCCCCCCCAACACCAGGCTGCTTCAGTTCAGCTGGGTGTTACAAGTTGACCACAAATTGTCAATCTACCACACATACTATTCCCTCAGAGTTATGCCTTGTGTCTAGATGGCCCCCCAAAACCCCATGGGGTCACAGGCAGGGCTTTTTCAGAGGTGGCTGGATCTAGGGTATGTGACACTGGGACTGATTCATGGTGCAATGCTAGGCTCAAGGGCACTAGGATTAAAGGTTTGAGTGCTATGTGCCTTAAGGGTGGGAACATGAATAAAATATAAGTGGTGATGCATGCTGTTAGGGTTTATACATTGTGTCAACTTGAGAAGTCTAGCAGCTTAATTAAATAAGGCAGCAGCTCTACATCCTGGGGTATAGAGCATAAGCATTTACCTGGCCATTGTGTCAATTTGAGAAGGTCAGAAGTTTAGCTGAGAGAGTCAGCAGGGAGCCAGGGGTCTTACTTTGTAAACATCCTCATCCTGTGCAAAGGAAGGCAAGGATGTTTGTGAATGCTACACCCACAGGGGGTGGGGGGGGTGTCCTGTGTACTATATAAAGGAGGAGAAGAGGCTTGCTCTTGCTCCTTTTACTTTGCTGCTTTTG
>RJWM01042737.1:0-14180 GCA_004363535.1 Dasyprocta punctata
TAAAACCATTACCAATTTTAAGAAAACTGTCTGTTCAGCTTGGAATTTTCCTCACTCATTTGATGCTGAGCCAATGAACTAATGGCAGTGGGCTGTGTAGGGATGATTTTCTAGTCTTTTCTAGTACACAGGAATAACTTTGTGGCTGTGGAGCTGTTGTCTCCAGTTGCAGGTGTCTGAAGGAGGCAGCATGAGAGCCAGACTGGGGGAGATACTGTGGTGGGGCTGCTGTCTGTGGGGATGTTAGTGCTAAATGGATAAACGAGTGCAGCTGCTGCATGATCACCCTCTCGCCAATGTCACTATTTATTTTATTTTATTTTATTTTATTTTATTTTATTTATTTAAGAGAAAATGGACACAGAAAAGAGAAACAAAAAGCAAAAGAGACAAATAACAACAACAAATCTGATACAATAACATTATAGGTTTACAAAATGAGATGATTGGAATTTGACAGTAGTTGTAACATTGTATATCGTTACCTTCAAAGGGGTTGCTCAGATTGACAGATATAGACATGTAAAATTGATCTACTCATATGAGTATCAACTGTTCTCTCTCAATAGTTAATGCATTTAGTAGTATAGTCATTTTAACCATCTTATGTATACCCACATATAAATCTATGTCTTTTTCCTTTTCCCTTCTTTCTTTCCTCCTTTCCCCTTGTAATACCTCTTGTTATCTTCAGAACAACTGCCCATACCATCAGGCCTAATATAATCAAACAAAATAGTACAGAATAAAACCACTAAAAAATAAAACAATGGAAGCAATACATAGTAATACAATGTTGATTTCTATAATGCCTCATATTATCTTCTAAGCAGTTGTCTATATCATCTGTTATAATACAATCAAACAAACCGAAATAGGTTAAAATCCCTCAAAACAGAACAATGAAAGCAATACAGGGTTTAAAAACAAAGTGACCAAATATCAATAAAGGATACCCTAATATATGTTGCTATCCTTGAAATAACTGTCTATGTCATCATATATAATAAAATTAGGCAGGTGAGATAGAATAAGATCAAACTAAACTGCTCATTGAAAACAATACTGGACTCAAATCCCAATGAGGGATTATTCAGTTGTCTGCCCCACTCGGTGATATCCCTCTGCCACTGTTTCTGGAGCTATGGACTTTTTTTTATCTCTCTCTAAAATGTCCTTCAGTATTCTTTGTAGGGTTGGCTTGGTTGTTCCTTTAGTTGTTCTTTGTCATGGAAGTATCTTGTTTCTCTGTTGATTTTGAAGGATAGTTTTGCAGAGTACATCAATCTGGGTTGGAAGTTGTTTTCTTTCAGGGCTTGAAATACTTCACTCCAAGCTCTTCTTGACCTGATGGTTTGTGTTGAGAAGTCTGTCGTGATTCTGATGGGCTTTCCTTTGTAGGTGATCTGTTTTTTTTCTCTAATAGCTTTTAATATTCTGTTTTTGTGTTGAATTTCTGGGATCTTGACTATTATATGTCTGGGTGTGGGTATATTTTGGTTATGTTTAGCTGGAGCTCTATATGCTTCACTTATCTGAAAGTCACTTCCTGTTCCCATGCTTGGGACGTTTTCTGAAATTATTTCTGTAAATAGTCTTTTAATTTGATTTGTATTGACCCCTGCTTTTTCACTCACACCTTTTATTCTTAAGTTTTGTTTCTTTGGGTTGTCTTGCAGCCGTTGTATTGTTACTTCCAGGTTCCTTGCTATTTTAAAGAGATCTTTCCTTTCACGATCACAAGCTGCAAACCTGTCTTCAAGGTTTGAAAGTCTGTCTTTAGTTTTCTTCAGGTGGTTTTGCCAACTTTTGTTGGAGTTTTTGATTTCCTGGTAATCTCTTTGAATCTGTTTCATGTATTCTAAATCTTTTTGTATTGTTCATTCCAGGTTTCCCTCATTTTCCTATGCCCCATTTTTCATCTATGTCTCCTTTAGAGATGCCTAGCAATTCTTTTACTATGTTTTTCATTTCTTCTTTTAGTTGAGCTAGTATTTCTGTTCTAATTTCTTTTATAGCCTCATAAAGTTGTTTCTTTACCTCAGTTGTCATCACCTCAGAGACTTTAATTGTGGGGCTCACAACCTCTTCTGCATTTGCTTTTCCTGGGTTTGTTCTGCTTGGATTGGAGGCCAAAGACTGCCTTTTGCTTCTTTGTCTTGACATATTCCTGGGTTGTTCTGGATAAGTGTGTACCAGGGATCTTGGTATTCCTCACATTGTCTGTAATTTCTCTGAGGTTAGACTGGTTCTTCTAGCCAGTGCTGATTGTGGATATGTGATGGTTACCACTGGGTGTGCTGTTACAGCATTGTCTGCTGCCTTTCCCCAGTCCACCTCGGCTCCCTGATGTCTGGCACAGTGCGTGGGGGTGGGGCCGCCACCTTGGAACCGGGGCCAGTTATCTGCGAATCTTCCACTCTCACCCTTAGGGTGCATGTGGAGCTGTGGTCTCCAGACTGAGCTGGTCACCTGCCAGGACCCTCTGGGACTTGGTTGGAGCAACCTACATGGGACTGTGCCCAACTAGGAGTGGTTCCAGCTCCAAAAATGGCCACCGGTCCCTTGCTCTCCCTCGCAGGAGGTTAGGGTTTGCTGCACTCACCCTCAGCCAGTTTTGTCCTCCAGGTCTGCTCCCCCTGTCCACTGCTACTCTCCTCCAATGCTGCCTTTCTGGGCAGAGCCCTTCAGGGTCACCACCACTGCCATGGCCACAGCATTTTGATCATGAATCCCCAGGTTCCAACAACTTTCCCAGAGTGGGTCTGGCTCGGGGCAGAGGCATTGCCAGCCACTGCCTTCTTTGTTTGAGTGTTTCTTTTTACTCTTTCTGTGGGCTTCAATTCTTACTTTAGATTCTTCCTGGGTCCAGATGACCCGCCTCCCTCCTTCTTGTCTTCCCCATGTTGCTTTATTCCAGCATCTGGATGGTATCTTTCAGGGAGGCCACTTACCCTGCTGTTTGCCATTCTGTCATCTTGTCCCACCTCCAAAGGTTTATCCAATGTCACTATTTAGAGAGAGATATTGACAAAGAAATATAAATAAAATTGAAAATTTTATCAAATAAACAATGACAATTGTGCTTAATCATTTTGATCGCATCTAAACTCACTGATTCCCTGTTAAGAGACCACAAACACCACCAGAGAGATATCCATCTGAAAATTGTATCTACAGCCAAATATAGTAATATATAATGTATAATTTTGTTAACATCTATGTTCTTGAAAACACTTGCAAAGGGCCTATATATGGCAGCCGTGGAACAGAGACATATCAAGTCTTTTCTTTTTGTCCCTATCTATCATATTCCTAACATAAAATAGTCAACTGATTTAGAACAAAACTCATCAAAAAATTTTTAATTGCTTTAATGAATTTCAGGCTCTTAAAAATTTCAGCCTCATCACTCAGGAACAAATATATGGGATTTTTAAAGACAAATGTACAGGATTATATACACAAATATTCATTCTAATATAAATAACATGCATATGAGAAAATGGCAGTCTGGAAGTGGGAATAGTATGGAAATTGATACTACAAAAAGCTTTGTTGAAATTCTGACTGCCTCTCACTAATTGACTGATATTGAGAAATTTGCTTAACTTTTTCAAACTTTATTCATCTCATTGAAAATTGACTAGCAATACATATTTCATAGAATTAATATTAAGTTGAATGTGCTAAAATATATGTAAATTTGTAAATATAATATTCAATTAAATTAAGTAAAGAATTGAAGATTAATTAAATATACATATTTTTGGTGTTGTGTATTGACTCTATGGCCATGTGCATGCTAAGCAAGCACTCTGCCTTTAAGATCTACCCCAAGCATTAAAATATATCTTCCTTCTTAATTAATAGCTATTATGGCTTGTATCTTGATGTCTCCCCACCAAAGTCTCATGTGCTCATAGGAACTTTGGGAGGTGGCTGGATCGTAGGTGTGTGATTCTGGGATTAAGGGTGTGTGGTACTAAGTTAACACTCTGATTAATTTAGCATAGTTCTGTGTGTGGATAATGGGAAGCCCCACCCTGGGTGTGGGTGGTACCATTCAATAGGCTTGTGGCTTCTCTCCTACCCTGCCATAGACTGTTTCTCTTCTCTCATTCCCTTCTGCCATGCCACTGTACCTTATAGCCAGGTGTTTGTAGACAGAAACCTCTATAAACCATAAGTTAAAATATATCTTTCCTCCTTTAACTTTGGATGTCAGGTACTTTTTCTCAGGCAAGAGAAAAATATGTCAATAACTATTCAATAAATAAAGTTTCTAGGAAGTTTTATCATATAAAAAATTAATGACTTTGATGAAAGACTGTGGTGAGGAAGTTATATTAATTTCTTCCTCTAAATATCATATCAAATCCAATAAGGACAGTGGACAGCAAGGTTGGAAATAACAAGATATGGCATAGGCAGATCTCCTAATTGTAGCAGGTATCTGTAGCCTCGTTATGGTGAAAAGATGTGCATTCTAGCCTGCTTCTCATTAAGGGTTTGAATTTGAACAATTATCTTCACCTTCTTGCTATTAGTATCTTCACAATCAAGGAGTTACATTATCTATCCTCTGAAGCATTTTCCAAATTAATCATCATGTGATTTTATGAAGTGGGATGTGAATCACAATTAAGTAGGCTTTCTACATTCAATTTGGTCATCTTCTAACTCATGAGGATTCTTTTGGATGAAAAGCATATGTTGACATTTCCATTACTGTCCTTAATTAATCTCTGAACCTATTTTTTTTTTACATTTTACAGGCCTCTTGGATAATACTCTAGGAAAAGATAGAGGTTTAATCTCCTGCAACAACAGTTTCACTATCCTCTACACCATCTTTTGGCACCCACAGCGCAAGGGAGGTTAAGGAAGAATTTCATCTCCTGAGCAACCCAACTGATGGATCTATAGTAGCTGGAATTTTTTCCATCAAAATGAAGTTTTCCTGTAAGATTTAACCTCTTTTATGGGGACAGAACACAGTCAGAGAGGCAGGAATTTCTCTGCTGAGACAGATACAATGAGAAAATCCCAGGAGCAATGTACAGCAGCATTGGGAGTTGTTGAAGCTGGAAATTAACCACACATGCAAGGCTAGGGTATGGCCATTCCAAGAACATATAGCATTCAGGGCAAGTCACATAAAGAAGCTACCTCTGCCCATAGAACATCTAGCCCAAAAACAATCTGAACAGTGGGTTGCTAGGACAATGGAGTGTCATATGACATTAAGTTGCTAAAAAGGCATAAATAAATGCCCCTGCAGTGAGGAGGCAATTCCTTTCCTCCCATCAGAAGAGTAAGGGCTCCACCTGAACCCAGCTTTGTCTATTCTTTATTTTCTCATTTTCTTGCAGTCCTTCACCCAAGGAACCTCAAGAGCTGTGTGGGTCATGGCACAATAGACACTTTGCTTCAGAGTCCACAGGCAGGTGCAGTGAAAGTAGCGTGGCAGCCCTGACACTTGAGAGCAATTTGACAAGGTTTTTGGTTGAATTTACAATCTAACACAGGCCGTGTTCAAAGGCCTCAGTAAATCAGTGCTTTAAAGTGAATTTTGTGAAAAAGGAGATGTTGTTGGAAAACATTTTAGAAGACAGAATAATACTAAAGATAACGGAGAAAATGAATGTTGATTTCAAAATTGCTAAGAAGAGTTTCAGAGATATACTTGAGTTATGTATAATTTGGGTCTTTTTCTAAATTATTTGTCAGGGAAGTTATGGATTTTTGTGGTAAATATTCTTTCTCCCTCAGGATCCTCTTTTTTCATTTACTGCTTTACACACTGGCATATTCAATTCCATACCCACTGAATCAAACTTCTCAGCCCATAAATGCTTAAACTCTAGAATAAAAGAATCTCTTAGACCTGTTGCTTGATTGGCTGCTCTCCTATTTCATCTTTATTTTACTAATAAATTGTTTCTTCTAATAACTGAATTTTTACTTTTTATAGTTGGGCATCTATATATACTGTCTTATAAAACTTATTCTCTTATAGTTCACTCATGACTGCATAATAGTTGAAAATTCCTTTCCTTTTTCATAATAGTCTTATTGGGGATAGTTTTCATGCAATAAACTGGAGCTATTAACAATGTACAGTTTGATGAGTATATATATATATATATATATATATATATATCCTTCTTGACATATGGGTCCATCCATTGGTAATCAATTTATCACAAATAAAATTCACTAATTAATCTCTTTTGAAAGTGATTCCATATTTCCTTATTGTTTCCTTTACATCCCTATTTTGCTTTGCAAGAAAACTGCAAATATGCTTTCTGTTACTGTAAAATAATTTGCATTTACCCAAAGTTCTAGAATTTTTGGTAAATTGACAATAGGTAGTGTCTTGGGAATCTAATTTCTTTCAGTCATTAGAATCAAGATTCATTCATGTATTTTTTTGTATCAATGGCTCATTGTTATTATTGCCAAGTAGTGTGCCATTTTATGGATATACCAGATTGTTTTTCCAGTATATAAGGATGTGGTTGTTGAAACAAGATGGCACATAGTTAACCAAAAGATGCATGGAACAACAAAAACACAGAAACAAATGGTGCTATATCTAGGAGCCTATTATGCAATAAAAAGAAGAGTGTAAGCCAAACAATTAGATAAATTTAAACATCATTTTGGAGTCACAATAAAAAATGGGTCAAGAAGCCTAATTAGAGTCAATATTTTAGGGCCAGGAGTTTGGCTCAGTGGCTTAAGCACTTGTCTGGCTGGTGCAAGGTTGTGAGTTCAATCCCCGGTACTGCAAAAAAAAAAAAAAAGATTCAATATTTTGTTAAATATATGTAAGTAACTAAACAGTGCAATAACATATTAAGCTGATGCAATTTATGTTTATTAAACTGATTGTGACAAACCTTTATTTTAGGTGGATAATTATGTAGTGCTGCACAGTATAGAAGAAAATAGGATTACTGAAATATGAATGCCAAAATAAGGAGGCTGTAGTAATGTTAGAAGTATGAGTAATAAAAACAAAGCAATTGGAATAGAGACAAAAGGGTAATTATGAGATTTCAAAAGTTCAAGGGAAGAAATAATAGACCTTTACATTTTCCAAACTGAAACTCAATTAAAGCAATCCCTGAACATTTTTTCCAGACTTGCCTTCAGGTGGCAGACACATAACTTCCCTTGGAAGATCAATAAACTAGGAGATTATGACATTAGACAAGTTGTGCATCCTTCTTGAGTATCTGCCTTGTCTTTTGGCCAATGAATTGTCTACAGCAGGTCAATACTAAGTCTTCTAGTTTAAAATAGATGACAAACATTGATTATCTTTAATTGCGTTCCCAATTGAGGTTTAGGCAACAGATCAATTGAGCTGAAAATGAGAAGAATGATTGATTTTTATAGGTTAACTAACCACAGAGAGCCCTGATGAAGTAGTTGACTATTACTAGATTGAAAGTGCTCTCTGTACACTTTCTTTCTCTCAATGATAAAGGAAGATGAGCACAAAGGAATAGAGTTGTGGGCCACTGATTTGCTTCTGCCTTGCTGGCTCAAATGACACTCAAGAGATTAGGTGTTTGTAGGTGAGGTACACACAAAGTTCTGGGAAGGAAAAAACCTTGCTTTTGGCTACTTTTGACAAGTTACAGAACAACAGATACCTCTTGTTAAGGTGACCCAGAAGAAAATGCAACTTTTTAATTAACCTCCTGTGTTTCTCTGACTCATGCCAACATTATAGAGGAAAGAGAGGTCTCCAGTGATTAATTATAACTATTATACTCACTGATTGCTCTCTGCCCTCTAAATGTTTCTCTGGGACAGGAAGTGTAGTTAACAAAGAGAGTTGAGTTCCTCAGGGGACCTTATTAAAACTGCTATGGTTATGAGGTGATTAATCTATGTAAATCATTCATTGTGGACAATGAATCAAGTTATGCACAGAGAATGTGTCCTGGAAGCAGAGAACTATGAAGTGAGGCAAAAATTGTTTTTCAAAAGTGAATTCAGGGAGAAAGATGAAAAAGAAAGCCTGAGAATAGTTGTTCTGATTCAGAAACACTAAACACGAAGTGTCAGAATATTAGATCTTAGCAGAATTTTACACATTGCTTTAGAATAGATTCCTGGAGCAAAAGTGCATGTTGTCATTGGGGATACCGCTGGGCTCAAGCCTGTACTAAGCTACTATTGTCCACCTGGTGAAACCATAACTTATCTGTAGTTAGCCAGCATCACCAATTCCCTTACCTGTGATGCTTGTTAATCTCAGAGGCAGATTACTTTTATTTCTCTGTATAGAATACATTGGAGGGAGGAATATGATAGTATAACATTTTAAATGTAGGCAAATGTTCAAAACAAATGCAAATATTTACAATCAAGAAGAGAGGCAGACCAAGTGCAGTGGTGCATGTCTGCAGTCTCAACTCTTCTGGAGGATGAGGAGGGAGGATTCCTTCAGCCCAGAAGTCAGAGTCCAAACTGGGATACATGGGAAGATACTGTCCTAGGGAAAAAAAAATAGAAACTGAGACAGGTTTCTGTGAAAAGAATAAGTTAGGTTTTAACTCAAGTAAAGAAAATTGAATTTGTTGCTTAAGAGATCAATAGATTTCTTTGTGTTTCTTACTCAGTAAGAATTTCAGGGCCATTATAGCATTTTTTACATGAATGATAATTAATCATAACATGTTTGCAATTTTTTGGAGGTGGTGGCATTTTGAGACAAAGGGAAAGGCCTATATCTAGCCATGCCTGGAATGGATCACTGAAAAGTAAATGCTACCTACAGAGGTTTCCATACTAGCAACAGAGCCTTCTGATATAGTCAAGCCTCAGCACAACATACAAACAAACAACTACAAACATGCGAAGTTAAAACAATGAAATGCCTCTAAAAACTCCCACCTCTTCCAAAACTGATCCATGGCATACTGAAGGGAAGTAAATAGAAAAGCATGCAGCTGAATTGTTTTAAAATACAAAACTGATGTAAAAGATCAATAAGTGAGTAATAAGGTAGGTACAAATCTTAGACATAGGGGTAGGTGAAGAGTTCATGAACAAAATGCAAACTGCACAGGAAGTACTTCGAAGAATCAACAACTGGGATCTCATCTTATTAAAAAGATTTGCACATCAAAAGAAATCACCAACAGAGTGAAAAGAAAACACACAGAATGGGGAAAAATTTTAACCAACTCTCCCTCAGACAAAGGACTTCCATCTAGAACATATGAAGAATTGAAAAACATGAGGCCCCCCAGGTTCAAAGACCCAATCCAAAAACGGGCATCTGAGATGAACACCCATTTTGCAGATGAAGAAATGCAAATAGTAAATAAATACATGAAGAAATGTTCAACATCACTGGTCATGCGAGAAATGCAAATTAAAATAACACTGAGATTCCATCTCACTTCAGGAAGAATGGCTGTTATCATGGAATCAACCAATAACATATGCTGGTGGGGCTGCGGGAAAAAAAGAACACTTCTCCACTGTTGGTGAGAGTGTAGACTGGTACAACCACTGTGGAAATTAGTGTGTAAAAAAACTAGGATTTGTGGTTTTATTCAATCCAGCTATTCCCATTCTGGATATTTTCCCAGAAGAACTGAAAACATCATATCACAGCGATACATGTGCACCCATGTATATAGTAACATAATTTGTAATAGCTAAATCTTAGAAACAAACCAAATGCCCATCAACCATAGAATGGATAAAAAAGGATGTGGTATTTTTATTCAATGGAGTATTACTCAGCTATAAAGAAGGACAAACCTGAGACATTCATAGGTAAATGGATGCAACTTGAGACCATACCCCTAAGTCAAATAAATTAGACTCACATGCACAAACATCATATTGTTTCCCTAACAAGCAGAAAGAGTAAAGAAGATCCAAAATGTACAATGGATACTGTGTAGTGGGAAGAAATTGTTCAAAAGGAAAGAGAAACTGAGATGGGAAAAAGGAGAAAAAAAGAAAGGAAAAAGGAAAAAGGAAAAAGATATATGTATTTAATAGTTAAGATATACTACTAGTTGCTATTAGTTCATTGGAAAGAAAGGCTGTTGTCTGTATTGTTTGATCAATTTTTCATGCCTGTATCTTGTAATATGAGCAACTACTTTGAGTATAACAATAGGCAATGTACTAACCATTGTTATTATCCTACAGTCTTGGTTTTGAAATTTTGTACTACTGTTTTTATATTTTTTCTTTAAAAAAATGAAGAAAATATAATTGTTGTCTCTTCCTGTTGAATTGTTCTCTTAACATATATATAGTGACCTTCATTGTCATTTCTAATCAGTTTGGCTTGAACTCTTTTTGAAATTCACTTAGCTAGTCCTGCTGTTTTTAAGGTTCCAGTTGCATTAAATATTGTTTTCCATGCTTTGATTTTTAGTCTTGGAATTTCTTTTTTGTGTCAAATGTGTTTCTTGTATACAGAAAACCATTGGTTTTGTTACTTGACCTATTCTGTCAATCAATATTTTTTCATTGGAAAATTGAGACCATTAATATTGACAATTACTCTAAAAGATATTGATTTATTCCTGGCATTACATTATTTTTCTATGATTGAGTCCCTTTCTTTTTCTTTTACTTAACTGTTCATCCTACCTGGTATATTCATTCTGTTGGATCTTTTGGTATGGTTAGCATCATTGTTTCTTTCTAGGATATACTTGAGAATATTTTACAATACTGACTTGGTGATCATGAATTTCTTTAGGTGCTATTTATCAAGGAAATATCTTATTTCTCTGATGATTTTGAAAGACAGTGTATATCAGTCTGAGTCAGAAGATGTTTTCTTCTAGGACTTGAAACACTTCATTCCAAGTTCTGATTTTTAAACTTTGCGTTGAGAAGTCAGTTGTCATTCTAATGGGTTTAACTTTATAACTGATTTGTTGCTTTTCTCTAACAACATTTTTTATTTAAGAGAAAAAAGACACATAAAAGAAAGACAAAAAGCAAAAGAGACAAGCAAATGACAACAGCAAATCCACAACAGTAACATTATAGGTTTACAAAACAAGATGATAGGAACTTGACAATGGTTGCAATATTGCGTATTGTTACCTTCAACACGGTTGTTTACATTAACAGATATAGACGTAAAATTGATTTAATCATATGAGTATTAACCATTCTTTCTCAATAACTAAAACATTCAGCAGTATAGTGATTTTAGTTATTTTACATACACGTATATACAGATTTATGCCTTTTTCCTTTTCCCTTCCTTCTTTCCTCCTTTTCTCTTTCCCAATTACTTTTGCTCTTTAAGCAGTTTCTTGCCCTTTCACAGTATTTATTGTAGATTTTGGATCATATATACTGTTTCAGTTTCTTACACTAGGGAGACAATATGGTATTTACACATGTGAGTTTGGTTTATTTCACTTATATATGTGGTGTCAAATTGTGTCCATTTACTTATAAAAGTCTCAATGCAATCTTTCTAGATAGCTGAGTAGTACTCCATTGTATAAAAATGCCACATCCTTTTTATCCATTCCTTGATTGATGGGCACTTGGGTTCTTTCCAAGATTTGGCTATTAAAAATTGGGTTGCTATAAACATGGGTGCACAGATATCACTGTGGTATGATGTTTTCAATTCTTCTGGGAAAATGCCCAGAAGTGGGATAGCTGGGTTGAATGGGATCTCTAATCCTAGATTCTTCAGGAATCTCCACACTGACTTCCACAGTGGTCGCACCAGTCTACACTCCCACCAACAGTGGAGAAGGGTTCCTTTTTCCCCACAACCCCTCCAGCATTTGTTATTGGTCAAATTTTTTTTGTCTTGGCCATTTTTTCTGGGGTGAAATGGAATCTCAGTGTTGTTTTAATTTGCATTTCTTGAATGACCATTGATGTTGAACATTCTTTCATATATTTATTTGCCATTTGTATTTCTTCCTCTGTGAAGTGTGTATTCATCATTTTTGGATTGGGTCCTTGAATTTTAGGGGCCTGATTTTTTTTTTGTACTGGATAGTTTATTTTATTTTTTTAATTTTTTTTTTATTTTAGCGAAAAAAAACAGAAAAAAGACATATAAAACAAAAGCAACAAGCAAAAGAGACAAACAAACGACTAGAGTAAATACACTACAGTAACATTGCAGATTTACAAAATTGGATGACAGAAACTTGACAATGCTTGCAACGTTGCGCATCGTTATCTTTAAAATGGTTACTTACATTAACAGATATAGACATGCAAAATCAATCTAATCATATGAACATTAATTGTTCTTTCTCAACAACGAATAGATTCAAGAGTGTGTTCATTCTAGTTATCTTACATATACATATATACAGGTTTATATCTTTTCCTCTTCCCTTTTCTCTTCCCTCCTTTTCCCTTCCCAGTTACTCTTGCACTTTGAGCTGTTCTTCAACCTTACGTAGTATTTACTATAGATTTTGGATCATATATACTTTTCCGTTTCTTACACTAGGGAGACAATACGGTATTTACACATGCGGGTTTGATTTATCTCACTTACGAGTATGGTCTCAAGTCGTGACCATTTACTTACAAAAGTCTCAATGCAATCTTTCTTAATAGTTGAGTAGTACTTCATTGTATAAAAATACCACATCTTTTTTATCCATTCTTTGATTGATGGGCACTTGGGTTGTTTCCAAGATCTGGCTAATACAAATTGGGCTGCTATAAACATAGGTGCACAGATATCACTGTGGTATGATATTTTCAGTTCTTCTGGGAATATGCCCAGAAGTGGTATAGCTGGGTTGAATGGGATCTCCAATCCCAGCTTCTTGAGGAATCTCCACACTGACCTCCACAGTGGCCGCACCAGTCTACACTCCAACCAACAGTGGAGAAGAGTTCCTTTTTCCCCACAGCCCCTCCAGCATTTGTTGTTGGTTGATGTTTTAATCTTGGTCATTCTTTCTGGAGTGAGATGGAATCTCAGTGTTGTTTTAATTTGCATTTCCCGAATGACCATTGATATTGAACATTTTTTCATATATTTATTTGCCATTTGTATTTCTTTCTCTGAGAAGTGTGTATTCATCTCAGATGCCCATTTTTGGATTGGGTCCTTGAATTTTAGGGGCCTGATTTCTTTTAATTCTTTATATGCTTTAGATAGGAGTCCTTTGTCTGATGGAAAATTGGCTAAGATATTTTCCCAGTTTGTGGGTTTTCTTTTCACTCTGTTGGAGATTTCCTTTGACATGCAAAAACTTTTTAGTAGGATGAGATCCCAGGTGTTGATTCTGGGAAGTGTTTCCCGTGCTATCTGATTTTTGTTCATGAACTCTCTGCCTACTCCTATGTCATCAAGATTTTTACCTACTCTGTCTTCTAGTAAGTTTAGTGTCTCTGTTTTTATATTCAGATCTTTGAGCCATTTTGACTTTATTTTAGAGCATGGTGATAGGCATGGATCTAGTTTTAGTTTATGACATATAGAGAGCCAGTTTCTCCAGCACCATTTGTTAAAGAGACTGTCTTTCTTCCAATGTACATATTTGGCCCCTTTGTCAAAGATGAGGTGGTTGAGTGTGTTTGTAGTTGTGGCTGTATCTTTTAATCTATTCCATTGATCTTCAGGTCTGTTTTGATTCCAGTACCATGCTGATTGTATCACAGTAGCTTTGTAGTATAGTTTCAAGTCGGGGATTGTGATGCCTCCTGCCTTCCCTTTGTTGCCCAGAATTGCCTTTGCTATTCTAGGTCTTTTCTGATTCCAGATGAATTTCAGGAATGCTTTCTCTAGCTCTGTGAGGTAGGCAAGTGGTATTTTGATGGGGATTGCATTGGATCTGTATAATAATTTTGGGAGAATGGCCATTTTCATGATGTTTGTTCTTCCTATCCATGAACATGGAATATCTTTCCATTTTCTGAAATCTTCTTCAATTTCCTTCTTTAGAGTAATGTAATTTTCACTGTATAGATGTTTTACTTCCTTTGTTAGATTGATTCCTAAGTATTTCATTTTTTTGGATGTTATAGTGAAGGGTGTGGTTTCCCTTATTTCTCTCTCAGTGACTTTGTTGTTTGTGTACAGGAATGCTATTGATTTTTGAGTGTTCACCTTGTATCCAGCTACATTACTGAATTTGATTATTACTTCTAGAAGTCTTTTAATGGATTTT
>RJWM01042738.1:0-14179 GCA_004363535.1 Dasyprocta punctata
GATGGAATCTCAGCGTTGTTTTAATTTGCATTTCCTGAATGACCATTGATGTTGAACATTTTTTCATATATTTATTTGCCATTTGTATTTCTTTCTCTGAGAAGTGTGTATTCATCTCAGATGCCCATTTTTGGATTGGGTCCTTGAATTTTAGGGGCCTGATTTCTTTTAATTCTTTATATGTTTTAGATAGAAGTCCCTTGTCTGATGGAAAATTGGCTAAGATATTTTCCCAGTTTGTGGGTTTTCTTTTCACTCTGTTGGAGATTTCCTTTGACATACAAAAACTTTTTAGTAGGATGAGATCCCACGTGTTGATTCTGGGAAGTGTTTCCCGTGCAATTTCATTTTTGTTCATGAACTCTCTGCCTACTCCTATGTCATTGAGATTTTTACCTACTCTGTCTTCTAGTAAGTTTAGTGTCTCAGTTTTTATATTCAGATCTTTGATCCATTTTGACTTTATTTTAGTGCACAGTGATAGGCATGGATCTAGTTTTAGTTTATGGCATATAGAAAGCCAGTTTCTCCAGCACCATTTGTTAAAGAAGCTCTCTTTCTTCCAATGTACATATTTGGCTCCTTTGTCAAAGATGAGGTGGCTGAGTGTGTTTGTAGTTGTGTCCGTATCTTCTAATCTATTCCATTGATCTTCAGGTCTATTTTGATTCCAGTACCATGCTGATTTTATCACTGTAGCTTTGTAGTATAGTTTCAAGTCAGGGATTGTGATGCCTCCTGCCTTCACTTCGTTGCTCAGAATTGCCTTTGCTATTCTAGGTCTTTTCTGGTTCCAGATGAATTTCAGGAATGCTTTCTCTAGCTTTGTGAGGTAGACAGGTGGTAATTTGATTGGGATTGCATTGAATCTGTATAATAATTTTGGGAGAATGGCCGTTTTCACGATGTTTGTTCTTCCTATCCATGAACAGGGAATATCTTTCCATTTTCTGAAATCTTCTTCGATTTCCTTCTTTAGAGTAACGTAATTTTCAATGTATAGATCTTTCACTTCCTTTGTTAGATTGATTCCTAAGTATTTCATTTGTTTTGATGTTATAGTGAAGGGTGTGGCTTCCCTTACTTCTCTCTCAGTGACTTTGTTGTTTGTGTACAGGAATGCTATTGATTTTTGAGTGTTCACCTTGTATCCAGCTACATTACTAAATTTAGTTATTACTTCTAAAAGTCTTCTAATGGATTTTTGGGGGTCTTCTATGTACAGTATCATATCGTCTGCAAATAATGATAATTTCACTTCTTCCTTTCCTATCCTTATTCCCTTTATTTCTTTCTCTTGTCTAATTGCTCTGGTTAATATTTCCAGAACTATATTGAATAGGAGTGGTGATAATGGACATCCTTGTCTTGTTCCTGATTTTAGTTTGAAAGTTTTCAGTTTTTCTCCATTTAGTAAGATGTAGGCTGTTGGTTTATGATATATGGCTTTTATCAGGTTGAGGTAGAGACCATCTTTTCCGATTTTCTGTAGGGTTTTGATCATGAATGGGTTTTGGATTTTGTCAAAAGTTTTTTCTGCATCTATTGAGGTGATCATGTGGTTCTTGTCCTTGGCCCTGTTGATATGGTGTATTACATGTATTGATTTCCGTATGTTGAACCATCCCTGCATTCCTGGGATGAATCCACTTGATCATGGTGTATAATCTTTCTGATAACTTGCTGTATTCTATTTGCCAGTATTTTATTGAGGATTTTTGCGTCTATGTTCATTAGGGAGATTGACCTGTAATTTTCTTTTTTGGTAGGGTCTTTCTCTGGTTTTGGTATTAGGGTAATACTTGTTCCCAGGAATGAGTTAGGGAGACTTGCTTCCCTTTCGATTTCATTGAAGAATTTGAGGAGTGTTGGCATTAAGTCTTCCCTGAATTTCTTATAGAATTCAGCAGTGAATCCATCAGGGCCCGGGCTTTTCTTTGTTGGTAGGGTCTTAATTACATTTTCAATTTCATTAGCTGAAATTGGGTTATTCAGCAGTTTGCCATCTTCTTGATTCAGCTCTGGTAATTCATAGGTTTCTAGGAATCTGTCCATTTCTTCTGTGTTATCAAATCTATGTGAGTAGAGATTTTTGAAGTAGGTGTTGAGATCTTCTGTATTTCCACTGGGTCTGTAGTGATTTCACCCTTTTCATTTCTTATTGCATGAATCTCAGTTTTTTCTTTCCTCTTCTTGATAAGGTTGGCTAGGGGTTTATCAATTTTATTGACTCTTTCAAAGAACCAACTCTTTGATTCATTAATTCTTTGTATTGTTTTCTTAGTTTCAATTGCATTAATTTCTGCTCTAATGTTGATAATTTCCTCCCTTCTTTGGGCTTTGGACTTGACTTGCTCTTCTTTTTCTAGAAGTTTGAGGTGCAGCATTAGGTTGTTTATGTGTGTACTTTCCGTTTTTCTGATATGAGAGTTTAGTGCTATAAATTTCCCTCTGAGGACTGCTTTCATTGTATCCCACAGGTTCTGGTAGTTTGTATTTGCATTTTCATTCAATTGTAGATATTGTTTAATTTCTTCTTTAACTTCTTCTGTGACCCATTGGTTATTTAGGAGGGTGTTATTTAATTTCCATGTGTTTATGCGGTTATTGTAGGTTTTTTTGTCATTCATTTCCAATTTTACTGCGCTGTGATCAGATAATGTGCATGGAATTATTTCAGTTCATTTGTATTTACTTAAGCTTGCTTTGTGGACCAGTATATGATCTATTTTAGAGAATGACCCATGTGCAGCTGAGAAGAATGTGTATTCTGATGTTGATGGGTGGAATACTCGGTATACGTCTACTAGGTCCATTTGTTCACAAGCTTGATTCAGTTCTGCTATTTCTTTGCTGATTTTTTGTTTGGTTGATCTATCTCTCTGTGACAATGGGGTGTTAAGGTCCCCTTTTATATCTGTATTATTGTTTATTTGGTTTTTCATGTCTATTAAGAAATGTCTTACATAGTTGGGTGCTCCAATATTTGGTGCATATATATTTATGATTGTAATCTCTTCCTCTTGAAGTTTTCCCCTAACAAGTATGTAGTGACCTTCTTTATCTCTTTTGATCATTTTCGGTTTGAAGTTTGCATTGTCTGCAAACAAAATAGCTACCCCTGCTTTTTTCTGGGTTCCTGTTGCATGGAGTATTGTTTTCCAGCCTTTGAGTTTTAGTCTGTGAATTTCCTTTTGAGTGAAATGTGTTTCTTGTACACAACATATTGTTGGATTTTGTTTCTTAACCCACTCTGCTAGTCTGTTTCTTTTTATTGGTGAGTTGAGACCATTTACATTGATTGCTATAACTGATACGTACCGGCTCATCCCTGTCATGATATCTTTCTGTTGTTGGTTTTCTACATTTTTTGTTTTAATTACTTGCCCTGTTTAGTGGCTTCCTTTTGTTGTTGTTCTTAAGATTGTGACTATCTTTGTCTCTTTCTAGATTGTCTTTCAGTACTCTCTGTAGTATTGGTTTGGTGGCCATAAATTTCTTCAGTTGTTCTTTGTCATGAAAGTATCTTATTTCTCCATCAATTTTTAAGGATAGTTTTGCAGGGTACATCAATCTGGGTTGAAAGTTGTTTTCTTTCAGGGTTTGAAATACTTCACTCCAACCTCTTCTTAACTTAAAAGTTTGTGTTGAGAAGTCTGCCATGATTCTGATAGGCTTTGCTTCGTAGGTGATCTGTTTCTTTTCTCTGACAGCTTTTAGTGTTTTGTTCTTGTGCTGTATTTCTGATACCCTTATTATTATATGTCTGGGTGAGGATTTATTTTGGTTGTGGTTAATTGGGTTTCTGTATGCCTCAGTTACCGGTATTTCAGATTCTCTTCCCATGTTTGGAAAGTTTTCTGCTTTATTTCTGTGAATAGTCTTCCCAGGTCATTAGTATTGACCCCTGCTTTTTCATTTATGCCTATTAATCTTATGTTATTTCTCTTGGCATCGTCTTGTAGCTGTTGAATTGTTGTTTCTTGATTCCTTACTATTTGTAGGAGATCTTTTCTTTTGTGGCCATGATCTCCCATGCTGTCTTCAAGATCTGAGATTCTATCTTCAGCTTCATTTAAGCGGTTTTTCAAACTTTCCATGGAGTTTTTCATTTCCTGCATTTCCCTTTGCATCTGTTTCATGCATTCTGTTTGTGTCTTATATTGTTCATTCAAAGTTTCAATCATTTTAAGTTCTTCTATTTTTTTATCTTGCTTTTCTTTAGATACACACAACATTTCTTTAATAATGATTCTCATTTCATTTTTTAGCTGAGAGAATATTTCTGATTTGAATTTCTCTATAGCTTCATCAAGCTGTTTCTTTATTGCATTTTCTATCATTTCAAAAAGTCCCTTTGTGTGACTCCCACTGTCTTCCATTTCAGTGTCTTTTGGGTTTGTTCTTTGTGGGCTGGGGGACAGAGACTGCCTCTTAGTCTTTTGTTTTGTCATTTTCTTCTAGAGCCATTTGGCCCTGTGTCCTGCGAGGCTGACCGGGCATTTCCCTGAGGGTCGCGCTGATTCTTGGATTGCACTGGATTGCAGGACCTGGTCGAGCTGGACCCTGTGTGCCGCAAGGGAGGGCGGCCTCCCGGGTCGTGCAGTTGGAGCCTCTGCCTTAACTTGGTTGGGGGCCAAGGCCTACCGGTCCCGGGGAGCTAGGCGGAGTACCCCAGAGTGACTCCGCCCGGAGCCCAGGTCTGTCTGCAAGTTCAGAGGGACAACCACTTTGCTAGGGCAAGCCTGGGCAAGCCCCAGGCCTACAGTGCCGGGAGAAGCCCGGCTGGGCGGGAGTCGGCGAGCTGTGGGATGGCGCGCACAAGCAGCTCCACTGAAGTATGGAGCTCGCAGGTGCTCGGCACTCTGTTGCAGGGAGCGCAAGCTCTCCGGGTCCCTGCAGCTATGTTGGACAGTCCCCGGTGAGCAGCTCTGGGTTCCTGGGCTGATCTGGGCTGGGCTGCGTACCTCTGTGTCCTGCGAGGCTGGCCAGGCGTTCCCCCGAGGGTCGCGCCGATTCTTGGATTGCGCTGATTCTTGGATCGCGCTGGGTCGTGGGACCCGGTCGAGCTGGGCCCTGTGCGCCGCGAGGGAGGGTGGCCTCCCGAGGTGTTCGGTTGGAGCCTCCGCCTTAACTGGGTGGGGTCCAAGGCCTCCCGGTCCCGGGGAGCTAGGCGGACTACCCCCGAGTGACCTCCCGAAGGTTTCTGAAGAACGAAAAGAATCATACTGGAGAAAAACTCTATACATGTAAGAAAATGAAAAAGCATTCAAGAGTCTCAGTTGTGTTGAAATACACACAAGAATTCACACTAGAGAGAAACCCTATGTATGTCAGCAATGTGGTAAAGCGTATACTTCCCTCTCTTCTGTTCAATACCATGAAATGATTCAGAGCGAAAAGATACCCTATAGATGTAACAATATGGGGAAGCATTTTTTACTTTGAATAATTTTCAAAAACATGAACAAACTCACAATAAAGAGAAACGTTATGTACGTCAGCAATGTAAACCATATACTTACATCTATTCCCTTTGATACTATGAGACGACTCCCAGTGGAGAGATATGCTACAGATGTCAACAGTGTGGGAAAAGGTTTTGTGTGGTGATTAAATTGCAAAGACATGAACACACTCACTCTGGAGAGAAACCTTATGTGTGTGATCAGTGTGAGAAAGTCTTCAGATTTTTAATTCCCTTCAGATCCATGAAAAAATTCACACTGGAGAGAAGCCTTATGTGTGTATGTACTGTGCAAAAAACCTTCATTTGTGAAAGTACTCTTCAACTACATGAAAGAACCCATCATAAAGAGACAGTTTATCTGTGTAAGCAATGTGGGAAAGAATCCCCATATCACAGTTCACTTCAATAACATAAGATTCACAGTGGAGAGAAGCCTACGTGCGTAAGCTGTGTGACAAAGCTTTCAGCAGCTTTGATTCCTTTCAGTACCATAAAAGGATCCACACTGGAGAGAGGCCCAATGTGTGTGAGCCTTATGGAAAAAACCTTCGCCAGTTCCAGTTATATCGAGTACATGAAAGAAGTCACACTGGAGTGAACACTTACATAGATAAGCTTTGCAGTAAAGCATTCACAAATCACAGCTCCCTTCGATATCATGAAAAGATTCATACTGGAGAGAAACTCTATGGATGCAAGCAATGTGTGAAAGCCTTCACTCTTTCTGGTTCCCCTTGAAAACACTACAGAACTCACAGAAGAGAAAATCTCTAAATACAAAATGTGGTAAGGCCTCACTGTCACTTAAGAACTCTAGAGAAAACTGCATAGTGATGAGAACTCAAGTCAATTTTTAGCGCACAAGGATGCCGCTACTTGTGTTGGTTTAATTCACAGACATGAAAAAAGTCACGGTGGTGAGGGTTCTTGAACAGAAGAGGTAGGTGGCATCCTGTTTGTGCACATGTAAAAGTTCATAGTGGATCAAAACTTTGTAAGTTTGAACATAGATTCAGGGCTTTCAGGAAGATGGCAGAGTGGTGACCAGCAGAGAAACAGCTTCCCTGAGATTTGGTGTCCAGGTGATGGAATAGAACCACATGAGGAAGAAAAGGAGGGAAGTGGGTCTCTGGGACCTAGGAAGGGTCTGAATGAGAATGAAGTCCTTGGAGAGAGTGAAGAGAGAGACTTCAACAAAGAAGGAAGGGACAAAAGGCACTTACTCCCTGAGCCCTGAATCATGGCATGTGAAGGGCAGCTTGAACCTGCAGACTCACAGTGACTACTGGCAACCCAGAGGCCTCCATGGAGAAACACACCAGGGAACAGGGCGGCGGGCACAGAAAGCTGCAGTGGCTGCTGAGTTCTTCAAGGTCACGTCCCTCAGAAGGGCAGCTGCTGGCTCCATCTAGTGGCTCTAAGAATCAGAGGGAGGTGCAACTGAGTAGAAGTTTAAAAAACAAACAAAAAAGAATCAAGATACATAATATACAGGGACAAATTCCCTATAATGAAAATGATGTTGGCTGGTGGTCAAGGAGCTGAGTTCAAGCCAGCAGGAGGTACACAGAGTGTTGCAGGCTAAATAAATTGGGTTTCAGCCTCACAGATAGAAACCAGGCTGAACTTCAGTGGAACTAAAGGTGCAGGCTTGCTGTGTTTACCCATTACCCCACCCTAAATCTATGGCTGATTTGCTGGTGTTAATCAACATGGATCTGGGTTCTGTCTTCTCACTTTGTCTACAAGTCACAGAAGAGACATGCCTTGAAGTGGACATTTTTAAAATTTTTCTTTTTTTAAGAAAAGTTCTTACTTTTGTCTTTTACTTGTTTGTTCTTGCTTTTACATGAGTGTGACCATTGTTTGTAGATTTTGTTTGTGTTTTTCTCTTTTATTCTTGTTTTTGTTTCTTTATTCTCTTTCCCTCCTGTCTTATTCACCAGATTCTCAGTTTGTGTAATTTTCCTTTGTCCTACAACCTTGCTTCCAATCTCTTCTTCTATTTCTCTATTTTTTGCCCTAATTCTTTTACATTTTCTCCCCTGAGGGTAAAATCACCATATTGAGGGCATATTTACTATATACAGTTTTATGTTTGTTTTAGATTTTTAAATATAATGACAAATACAGTTCATACTGTTAAAGATAGCACATTAATGGTTACCACAGTTTGTCATTTTCTAGGCTGTGTTTGATGTTATTGTTATTGCTGATTATACTACTTTAGCCAAGACATAATATTTGTTCTAATAGGTTGTTCTTCCTGCTAGGCCAAGACTGAGATTGGCTAAGGGTCATAAACAATACCATAGACCAGTGCCAAAGAACCAGGGGCTGGGCCAAATAGGCAGCAGCTTCTCATCCTTGATAAATCAAAGAGGTGGAATCTTGCAATAGACTCAAAACCTAAAAGCCAACTGCAAACTGTAAGGCACCTCTGAGAAGATGCCACTTCTTTAGGGTTCTAAATACTAGCAATAAGGCTACTTTTCATAAGTAATTAACAAGTGTCAACCCAGGAATTAAACTTAAAAAAACAGAATATGTGAAGACACTTAAACAATATGCAACCCCAGACTTTCACCTCACCAAAAACAAACCCAGGGGACAATGAAGTGGGAATATTCAAAAGCTACTGACCTGGGTTCTCTGAAGTGGGAACAGTGAAAGTGGAAAAGCAAATGAAAGACTCTAGAAAATATCAAAATAAGAATTTCTCAGAAAACTATAGAGATGGTGACCATAAGAAAAGAAATACTTAGTGACTTTACAGCAGATTTAGATTTTAAAAATATAAGAGCTTCAGAAAATGATAGCATGAACATCCAACATATGAAAGAAATGGAATCCATGAAACAGATTCAAACACATATCCAGGAGATTAAAAATTCCATTGAAAGTATGCACAGCAGAATAAGCCAAAGTGTGGACAGACTATCCAATACAGAAGAAAGAGTTGTGGTTAGTATCACAAAAAGAAAGGCTTAAAAATAGCAAGGGACCATGAAAAGTCAGCCCAACAACTGCTAGATGATACAAAGAATAATAATGCAAGGTTAATCAGAGCCTATGAAAAAGCAGGAGTTAGTAAAAATGACATTAAGAAACCTGTTCACAGGAGTCATGGCAGGAAACTTCCCAAGCATGGAAAAAGAATTTGATACATATATAAGTGAAGCATATAGAACTAGATTAAGAGAGACAAAGAAGGTCACTATATCTTTGAAAAGGGAAAAAAATCCAACAGGAAGAGATAACAGTCATAAATATATGTGTACCAAATACTGGTGCACCCAAGTATATAAAACAAATACAAATTTTAATGTACATAAAAAATCAAATAAGCACTAACACAATTAACGGGGCACCTCAGCATTCCACTGCCGCAAATGGACAGAACAAGTAGACAAAGCAATCAACATAGAAATATTAAAACTGAACCAAACCTGTGAACCTGTCGACTTAATAAATGTCTACAGAGTGTTCCACCAAACAACAGAATACTGATTCTTCTCACCTGTGCATGGGACATTCTCTAATACAGACCACATAATAGCCCATAGAATATATTTATGTAAATGCAAAGGAATGAAATTACCACATGCATATTATCTGACCTTAGTGCAGTGAAATTGGAAATCAATGGCAAAATAAACCACAAAAATTCCACAAGCATGGGAATTAAACCCCCTGAACAACCAATGGGTCACAGATGAAATTGAAGAAGAAGTTAAACAATATCTACAATTAAATGATAATGCCAATACAATATAGTGGAACTTATGGGACAGAGTGAAAGGAGTCCTATGAGGGAAATTTATGGCAGTGAATTTTCATGTCAAGAAAACAGAATGAGTTCAAATAACCTTATGTTGAACCTCTAACTTCTAGAAAAAGAACAAGTCAAGGCCAATGTTCTTGTTTATAACATAGGGAATTATAAAGCTCAAAACAGAAATTAATGAAATGGAGACTATGAAAATAACGCAAAGAATCAATGAACCAAAGAGTTGGTTCTTTGAAAGATTAAATAAAATTGATAAACCCTTAGCCTTATCAAAAAGAGAAAAAATATTCAGATTAATGCAATTAGGAATGAAAAGGGTAAAATCACAATGGATCCTGCAGAAATCCAAAAGATCATCTATACCTACATCTAGAGCCTGTGCTCAAATAAATGGAAAGCACAGAAGCAATAGACAGATTTCTAGATGCATATGAATTAGCAAAGCTGAATCAAGAAGATACAGATGTTCTTAATAATCCAATATTAGTAAATGAAATTGAAAATGTGATTAAAAACCTATCAACAAAGAAAAGCCCAGGTCCTGACAGATTCACTGCTGAATTCTACAAGAAATTTAGAGAAGACCTAATGCTGTCACTTCTCAAACTCTTTAATGAAATTAAAATGTAAGCAATACTCCCAAATTCATTCCTTGAAGCAAGCATTACTCTGTTGCCAAAACCAGAGAAGGACTCAACCGAAATAGAGAACTACCAGCTAATCTCCCTAATTAACGTAGACACAAAAATCCTTCGTACAGTACTGGCAGACATAATGCAGCAAATCATCGAGATTATACAACATGACCAAGTAGGAATTCATCCCAGGGATGCAGGGATGGTTCAACATTAAAATTAATAAATGTAATGCACCATATTAATGGAGCCAAGAACAAAAACCACATGAACATATCAATAAATTCAGAGAAAGCATTTGATAAAGTTCAACAGCCATTGATGATAAAGCCCCCACAGAAAATTGGAATAGGTGGTCTTTATTGCAATCTGATCAAAGTTATCTATGACAAACCAATAGCCAACATCATACTAAATGTACAAAAGCTGAAAACTTTCACTCTAAAATTAGGAACAAGAAAAGGATGTCCACTATCACCACTCCTATTCAATATAGTTCTGGAAACATTAGCCAGAGCAATCAGACGAAAGAGAGAAATAAAAGGAATAAAGATAGGAAAGGAAGAAGTTAAATTATAATGATTTGCAGATGACAATAATCTACATAGAAGACTCTAAAAACTCTACCAAAAGACTTCTAGATTTAATAGTTAAATTCAGCAGTGTAGCTGGATACAAAGTCAACACTCAAAAATCAATAGCCTTACAGTACATGTATAACAGACTCACTGAGAGAGAAATTAGGAAAACAACACCTTTCATAATAGCATTCAAAAAAGAAAGAAAGAAGAAAGAAAAAAAGAAAGAGAAAGAAAGAAAATAAGAAATACCTAGGAATCAATCTTATGAAGGAAGTAAAAGTTCTTTCCATTGAAAACTATAGTACTCTGGAAAAGAAAATCAAAGACAATAACAGAAAATGGAAAGATATTCTTGGTTCTTGAGTAGGAAGAGCAAATATATTGAAAATGATAATACTTTCAAAATTGTTATACAGATTTAAAGCAATTCTGATCAAAATACCAATAACGCACCTCACAGAACTAGAGAAAAGAATCCTAAAATCGATTTGGAACCAGATGAAGAAGTAGAAACACTCAATAAATTTATGAAAAAGTGTTCAACATCACTGATCATTCAAGATGCAAGTTAAAACAATGCTGAGATTCAAGTTAAAACAATGCTGAGATGCCAGTTAAAACAATGCTGAGATTCACTTTCAACTCAGAAAGAATGGTTGTCATCAATCAATAACAAATGCTGGAGGGGCTGTGGGGAAAAAGGAACCCTTCTCCACTGTTGGTGGGAGTGTAGGTTGTTGCAACTGTTGTGGAAATCAGTGTGGAGATTCCTCAAAAAGCTAAAACTAGAGAAATCAAAATATGTCATGTACAGGTACAAATTTCCTATGATGAATATGATCATTACATATATCTAAAATGTACCAATAAATTTAATTATATAAAAAATCTCCCAAAACTAGAGTTTCCATTAGAACCAGCCATTCCCCTTTTGGATATCTTCCGAAAGAATTAAAAGTATCATATCACAGCAATATATGTGCACTCATGTTTATAGTGGCACAGTTTGCAATAGCTAAATCTTGTAAACAATCCAAATGCCCATCAGTGGATGAATGGATAAAGGAAATGTGCTTTTTTTTTAAAATAGAAGGTAGTACTACTTTGTCATTAAGAAGGATAAAACTGAGACGTTTCCAGGTAAATGGGTGAGAACATACTCTTCAAGTAGAATAAATTGGAGACACAGTTTAAGTACCATGTTATTTGTCTGGTGTGACAAACTGAAAGTGTAAATGAGGACCAAAATCTATAGTACATATTGGGAAGTGGGAAAAATGTTCAAATGAGAAGGGGGACAAAGGTTGGCAGGAAATAAGCAACAAGAGAAAAAAGAGAAGAGAAGGAAAAAATAGAAAAAAGGCTTTTGTAAATAAGGAGAAGAGGGGTTGAAGGGAAGGGAAGAGAATGGGAAAAAAGAAGCAAGATACATCTCACAGTCACAAATTTCCTACAAAGAATATTACTATTATGTGTATCTAAAATGTACCTGTAAAATTAAAAAAAAATTCAGACTTTTGTAAAAAATTTTCATGCAGTAGAATCTGATAAACAAATTGTAAGAACAGCTTGGTGTGATGTAATTTGTGAAAAATCTTTCACAAACTATACAACCTGAAGGAAATCTAAAATGTATGAATATACTCAGTTTAGCAATGATTTTTTTTTAACTTTTTTGAGACTGGGTCTTGCTATGTAGTTCAGGCTGGCCTTGAACTCAGTATGTAGCCTAGGATAACCTTGAACTCATGGGGATCCTCCCGCATCAGCCTCCTGAGTGCTGGGATCACAGATGTGTGCCACTGCACCTACCCAGTTATTCATTATTAAGCTAATTCTCTTCACTCAGTGTTTCTAATTTTCATCGTAGAGATCAGTTTTGCTGGAAGGGTACTGTCTGTTCATCACCTCAACCTCTTGGAGGCTGAGGTCCTAGGGCCCCTTGAGCCCTGTGACTGAAATTTAACTCCAACTTCTCATTCTCAAGACTAAAAAGAAAATAAATACTTTACGGTGACCTAATTCAGTAGATTTTAAAGAAATCTACAGTGTGCAAGTTTACTAAATAGCGTCTTCTGAAGCTAGTGAGATTACTTTTTCTTTTTGTTCTTTCATTTTGAACTATTTGGGCCCCTGGGCAAATTCACAAGTACTTCTAAAATACTAGCTTCAATATGTTTGTAGTTTTTACCTCACTCATGTAAATGGGTCATTAAGAATGAGGTTTTGTTAATTGCTGAGATCCTCCTACTAACCTCATGGGAATTTTGTACTTTTTATACATATATTATATCTCTGTTATTTTGGAACAAATGATATTTTTATGTCTGTTTTATTTTCTTCAAACTAGATTTGTACTTTTTAAAAAGAATTTCTTAACTAGTTCAAACAAGTAGATTAACTAATGTTGTCTGTTTTATTTACAGAGAAGGTATCTGCGAATATCTTATCCTAAACAGAGATTGGACCAATTTATAAATTCCTCGGGGTTTCCCTTGTATATCAAGTCGTTATCAGCGTGTGCTTACAGCTAGCGGCATTTCCCTCCCAAGAAGCCTCATTTATTTTCCCCCCACAGGGGATGGAATTCACAACCTCGCGCCTGCCAGGCATGTGCTTAAGCCATTGAGCTAAATCCACGGCCCTATTTTTTGAGACAGGGTCTCACTATGCAGTTCAGGTTGGCCTTGATCTCACTTTGTAGCCCAGGCTGGCCTCAAACTCACAAGGATCCTCCTGCCTCAGCCTCCCGAGTGCTGGGATTAAAGGCATGCGCCACCGCGCCCGGTATAAGCGTGATGTTTGCGTCAGGTCCCTGCGCTCCTCACCGTCCTCCCCCTGGGGCAGAGCCCCACCGCGCCCTCCTCCAGGGGTCCGCAGGCTCACTTTGTTGCCTGTCAAGTAGAATGCGATCGGCTGCGCTGCTGAATCTGTTCCACACCCGCGAAGGCCCCTGGCTCCCCAGCGGGCGCTTTCCTCAGTGTCCCCCACAGAACTCTGTGCTGGGGGGTCAGCGGCGATTGGCGGCGGTCAGCTGTCCGCATCTGCTGCATGCAGCTCGCTCCCTACCTGGGGGCCTACAGCAATGGCCGGAGCGAAGCAGCGTTTTGGAGAATCCTGGTTACGTGTCAGTGGGAAGAGGCGACTCGTCTCTATTTCCGTGATGCAGGGTGGGCTCTGTCTGACCAAACTCAGAGGCGCGTGTGCAGGGTGCCTTCGCTTCTGTCTCCTTCCAGGCGCCCCGTCACCCTGGACGTGCGGGACACAGGTCCTCATGGCTGTCACGAGCCGTGGGTGTGAGCCTCACAGGCCCAGCCCCCTGCACCGGTTCTCCGTTCGGTAACTTAGGAGGTGCAGATACAAAATAGTGTTTGTTTAGAGTCGTGTGGGGTGATTGAATAATACATGGTGAGTGTTTAAATTAAAAAAATTATTAGTGTACAAGACATTGTTATTAGCCCTCCTCAAAACACTTCCCCTCTCACTGAACCCACTTATTCCTTCGTCCTTTCCCCTTCCTGACACAGTTCTGGAATCCTCTTTACTAGGTGTCTTTAGTTGCATTGTTGTGACTGCCTCGATGTCCTGAACTGAGACACGTTGGAAAAACAAGATGTATTTTTAGGTGTGGAAACACAAACATTGCCGGGCGTGGTGGCACACGCCTTTAACCCCAGCACTCTGGAGGCCGAGGTAGGTGGAG